>JAVJIF010017994.1:0-68527 GCA_038442645.1 Agave tequilana | reverse complement strand
GAAGTAGCGCTAAAATACTTGCTGAATTCAAGGCGGCGAAGTTCAATGAATTTGAGATGACGAACAATGGATTGATATCCTATTTTCTTGGCATCGAAGTGAAGCAGCAACAAGATGGATATTTATATCTCAAGAAGTACATGAAGGAGATCTTGGAGAAACTGAAAATGAGTACTGCAACCTGGTGAACACCTAAATAGCCACATGAATGACGCTATCAAGAGAAGAAAATAGAGATTTTGTAGACTCGACTCTCTTCAAGAGTCTAGTTGCCAGCCTGAGGTACTTGACGATCACAAGGCCCAATATCGTTTATGGAGTCGGACTTGTGAGTCACTATATGGAGACACTGAAGAAGTCTCGTTGGCCAGCTGTGAAGAGGATTCTAACGTATATCAAAAGCACACTCAACCTTGGTCTATTTTATGCTTATGGTGAACTACATATTTAGTAGGCTATTCAGATAGCGACTGGAGAGGTGACAAAGATGAGAGAAAAATCACCACTGGCTATATCTTCTATCTTAGGTTTGCATTTTCATGGGCGGCTGCATCTACAGTCTGTGAAGCAAATTTGGTTAAGGAATATTTTAAAGGAGCTGGATCATCCACAAGAGGAATCAACAATGATATTGGTAGACAACAAATCAACTATACAACTTGCAAAGAACCCAATATATCATGGGAGGAGCAACAAATAGATACATAGTTTTATTTTCTCAGAGATCATGTAAAGCAGAAAACTATTGAACTGGAGTATTGTCATACCGTGGAGCTGGAGTATTGTCATACCGCGGAGCAAGTAGCAGATATTTTCACCAAGCTATTACCAGTTGAACCTTTCAGAAGGTTAAAAGAAATGCTCGGTATGAAAATATTTTGATTTGAGGGGGCGTGTTGAAATATCAAATAAAAAATTTTTTTTACGACATTATTTTTTGAAGTAGAAGAGACACAAAAGGTGAAAAAAAAAGAAGAGTCATCATCAAAATGAATGTCATTTATGGAATTAGTGGAGAAGTAAAAAAATCATCATAAATTGTGAAATTAGAAGAGTCATCATCATTAAAGAAATGAAAGAGTCACCATGAATTGGAGAAGTTAAAGAGTCATATATGCATTGCTTTTTTGTCATTTGTTTATGACATTAAAGTAGATGGTTGGTATTCTTATAAGTTTTTTTTCTTTAAAACTTATAAAAAAACTAGTGTACCTCTTTATTTTTCAAGAAAGTAAGGGAAAAAAAGTTGAATTAGATCTATTCTCCATTTAAAATTTTAGATCATAGCATATTAGTCCGTAGACTTATATACAACAAGTCTTACACATTGAAGGTCTTTGTTTGAATTCGGCCGACGCCAATTTTTTCTCTTAAAAATTCATTTTTTATTTACCCACTCCAACACGAACCAAGCAGTGGGAAAGTGTTGTACAATGAGCATAAGGGCATAGAAATTCTTGGGCCCCTCCTGGGTTTTCGCCCTGGGCTTGTGCCCTGGTCGTCCTGGTCTAGGGCCACGCCTGATGAGGCTATAATTTCAGAAAATTGAAAGTAAAAGAAACATAATATTAACGTGCGTGTGTTTTTTTCAACTTAATTTTTGTGGGTCCATATGTATATTTCCGGCACCTTACTGTGATTGTTTTGCATGGAAAGCTCATTATTTGTTTTTGGTTATGGCCAATATGTCGGCGGCGGCATCTTCGTCCTTTGTCTTGTCACCAAAATGATATTCACATGCATACAGCTACCTACGTTAGCTTAATTTGTATTTAAGCTGTAATTATATCAATCGCTCTATTTGGGAGCACTGATATGGACAGAATTTGCAAGAACAAATGCTATTATACGCCAAAGAAGAACACCTACAGCTTCAGGTTTGATATAGATTTAGAGAATTTATTCAGTTTGGTTTTTTTTCAATTGCCGGCCAGGTAGAAATATTCTCTTCAAGGCTATTTCTAATGAAACTACAAACTTTTTCCTAAAAACAGAAAATCAAAATCTGCTGTATGTGTATCATGTCCCTTTTAAATTTGCTTGTTTTTGTATGTTTTTTAATTTATTTATTAGTTTTTCTATTAAATTCTCAACTATGTCAATTTCACAACAATCAGAAAGGAAATGAAAGGAAGAAAGAAATAACGTGGATGGACAATTGGACAGTTACCGGCGCAATGCAAGGTAATTCTAGTAATTTTTTTAAGTGAGTATTTGGATAGATAAGTGTTGGAATTGAAGAATATAAAGCGACTCTTCGAGCTGAATTATGGCAAGATCCGTTGATCGAATCAATTGGATGATGGTTGGAGTGTGTTCTCCTTCCTTTGGGGATGAACGTGGTATATTCACATATTCAATTCCGACTTCGAATGAATGAGATATTCAAGTCTAAAGATTGCCTAATTCAAAGCCAAAATGGGACTAAAGGTAGCTAAAAGCATTTAGTCTCACATTGCCATGAGATGGAAGTTTGTGGTGTATAAATAGAGAAAATTGAGAACAAAGGGCGTGCCCTTTGGGTACTTGGAGTTTTCGCGCGCGATTGGGAGGGATCTATGCCCGCCCGCACGTGTGTGCGTGCGCGCGCGCCGGCGCCGGTGCCGGTGCCGGGCCGGGCTCGGGCTCGGGTTCCCTACCCGGCCTGGTTCTTTTTGAATCCGGTCTCGCGGGTATGGGTTGCTCCGCTACCCGATCCACTCCGCTACCCAAACCGCCCGCTCGCCAACGGATGTCTGTGGTTGAACCGTTGTGCAGTTGGGCGGTTGGCGGTTGGACCGTTGAATTCTGGCGGACGAGAAAGCCCCTCCTGGAGGCTATAAATAGCGCTCCGATTTGTCTTTCTCAGACACACCAACAGCGAACATTCTCTCTCTCTCTCTCTCTTTCTCTAAGTTCTGATCTGAAGTGATATTCATCCGAAATTTGACCTTGTACCGCTGCTTCAACGATCCTGTGAAGGTACTGGTTGATTACGGTTCGACCGTACGGTGATTTGGTAGTGCTATCCAAATACCGTGAAGGAGTGTTGTATCTTGGGAGACCAGCGTCCATTATCCGTTAGCACCGGTGCGGGGGACGTAATTGTCTTAAGGAGATTCGCTCTAAGCGTACCTCACTCCAAATACTGTATAAGTGGATTAAGTCCTTTATACAAGGGATATACTTTACAGTATATCGAGACTGATTTAGATTCAGTCTAATTGGTGTTTAACCAAGGAAGGAAATTGAAAGGTGGTTCTTAAATTAAGGAACATTCTATTGAACGGAAAACCTCCCACCTGATATTTGCCGACCTGGCCAATTAGATTGTTGATATTTCAGTGATCTTGATTAGTTGTCAGATTGATTCCTGTTAAGCAGAATACCAATGATCTTAGACAATTAATATTTTGTTTCTTACTTCTGTTCTGCTTGAATTTGCAGAAAATGTCTGAGACAAATCAAGATAGCTCAAAGCAAGGCACCAAACATGCAGCTCCAAGCTTTGATGCCTACTCCACTTCCTAACCCGAAGCCGGAGAAGTCAGGAAAATTTGATGGCACAGAATTCAAGAGGTGGCAACAGAAGATGCTCTTCTACTTGACCACTCTTCATCTGGCCAAATTCCTGCAGGAGGATCCACCAGAACCCGGAACTGATCGGGATTCAGTCCTTGCAGTCGATGCTTGGACACAAGGTGACTTGCTTTGCCGAAATTATGTTTTAAATGGACTGGATGACTCTCTTTACAATGTCTACAGTCCTATCACTACGGCAAAGAAGTTATGGGCCAGTCTTGACAAGAAATACAAGACTGAGCATGCTGGTACCAAGAAGTTCGTCGTAGGACGATTTCTGGAGTACAAAATGGTGGATACCAAGACTGTAATCAGTCAGGTGCAAGAGTTCCAACTTATCTTGCACGAGATAGAAGCCGAAGGTATGATTCTTCCTGAAACTTTTCAGGTTGCAACTATCATAGAGAAACTCCCACCTGCGTGGAGAGACTTTAAGAACTACCTGAAGCACAAGAGAAAGGAGCTAAAGTTGGAAGATCTCATTGTGAGGCTTCGTATCGAGGAGGACAACCGCAAGTCCGAGAAAAGGAGCAACAAGAACTCCTACGAAGCAAAAGCAAATGTGATCGAGGACTCAAAGGGGAAAGCGTCTACTTTCAAAGGCTTAAAGCGGAAGAAGACTTCTCAGGGGTACAAAGGCAAGGCCCAAGACGGCAAAAGCATGCGCTTCAAAGGAACCTGCTACATCTGCAACAAAGAAGGGCACAAGGCAAATGAATGTCGCAGCCATCTCAAAAAGAGTAAGAAGAGCCATCCACAGGCGAACTTGACCAACCATGAATCACCAAGCCTTTCTGCTGTAGTGTCAGAAGTAAATCTGACAACCAATAACAAGGATTGGTGGGTAGACACTGGGGCTACCCGGCACATCTGCTCGGAGAAATTATTATTCTCAGAATATCAAAGACTAGAGCAAGATGAGCAACTATTCATGGGTAATGCAGCTTCCTCAAAGGTTGAAGGAAAGGGCAAGGTTATTTGAAGTGGACATCAGGGAAAGAGCTTACTCTTAACGATGTGCTTCATGTTCTAGACATCCGCAAGAATTTGATCTCCGATCAATACTTAGTAAGAAAGGATTTAGAATGGTGTTTGAATCCGATAAATTTGTACTTACTAAGGGAGGGATGTATGTGAGAAAGGGTTCTCTTGTTGATGAACTTTTTAAAGCCAATATTGTAGTGGTAGATAAAAAGTCTGTTTATTTGTACCCAAAGCTTATAAATAAAGAAAAATCTTCTGTTTATTTGCTTGAGTCTCCTATTTTGTGGCATGCTAGATTAGGGCATGTAAATTACAAGTCATTAAAGAACTTGTCTAATCTGGGATATATTCCTAAACTCAACTTGGAAGAAATTCGCAAGTGTGAGATTTGTGTTGAGGCCAAGTTGGCGAAAAATTCATTTCACTCAATTGATCGAAATACAGAATCTTTAGGGTTAATTCATAGCGATCTGTGTGATTTGAAGTTTATGCCAACTAGAGGCGGTAAAAAGTATTCATTACTTTTATTAATGACTGTACAAGATACTGTTATGTGTCTCTTTTAACAGTAAGGATGAGGCAATAAATATGTTTATAACATATAAAGCCGAAGTTGAGAATCAACTCAACAAGAAAATCAAGATTCTAAAATCCGATAGAGGCGGAGAATATGAATCAAATGATTTTAGTGAGTTATGTGCTAATTTCGGTATAATCCATCAAACTACAGCACCATACACTCCTCAGCAGAATGGAATTGCTGAACGGAAGAACAAAACTTTGAAGGAGATGGTTAATTCCATGCTTGTAAGTTCTAAGCTCCGCAGAACTTATGTGGGGAAGCTCTATTAACTGCAAATTCTATTCTAAATAGAGTACCCCACAAGAAACTTGGTCTTATACCTTTCGAGTTATGGCATGGAAGGACACCTTCCTACCATTACCTCAAAATGTGGGGGTGCCTTGCAAAAGTGCTAGCACCATTACCTAAAAAGACTAAGTTGGGAGCAAAAACTATGGACTGCATATTCATAGGCTATGCCTTGAATAGTAGTGCCTACAGATTTCTGGTTCATAAATCAGAGATACCAGATATTCATGTAAACATGATTATCGAATCTAGAGATGCTGTGTTTTTTGAAGACATCTTTCCGTACAAACGGGAAGCAGATAAGACTTCTGGGAAAAGAACACACGAGATGGCGTTCAGGGACGAAAGTTCCGAGGAACCGATTGTTAATGCAGAAACTGAACCAAGAAGAAGTCAAAGATCTAGAATCTCAAAATCTTTTGGTTCAGATTTCATAGCATACGCTATTGAGAGCGAGCCTCAAACATTTAAAGAGGCTATGTCAACCCCAGAAGCACAAATGTGGAAAGAAGCTATAAATAGCGAAATAGAATCCATACTAAGTAATCATACTTGAGAATTGGTAAACTTGCCTCCTGAAAGTAAACCAATTGGGTGTAAGTGAATTTTCAAACGAAAATTAAAACCCGATGGATCTATCGATAAGTACAAGGCTAGATTAGTAGCCAAAGGTTATCGACAAAAAGAAGGACTTGATTACTTCGATACTTATTCACCAGTAACAAGAATAACGTCCATTCGGATGTTAATTGCAATTGCAGTATTGCACAACTTAGATATCCATCAAATGGATGTCAAGACTGCATTCTTAAATGGTGAATTAAATGAAGAGATATATATGGAGCAACCTGAAGGATTTAAAGTCAAGGGCCAAGAAAACACAGGTGTGTAAATTGGTAAAATCCTTATACGGTTTAAAGCAGGCTCCAAAACAATGGCATGAGAAATTTGATAGTGTCATGATCAAAGATGGATTCACTATCAATGAATGCGATAAGTGTGTGTACACTAAAACAGTTAGAAATGCATGTATCATTGTTTGTCTTTATGTAGACGACATGTTGATACTTGGGACAAATATTGAGATTATTAAGTCCACTAAAACAATGTTATCCAATAGTTTTGACATGAAGGATCTGGGGTGCTGATGTAATTTTAGAAATTAAAATCACCAGAACACCAGATGGAATCAGTCTATCTCAATCTCACTATGTGGATAAGATGATACAAAGATTCAAGGATCATGGGATAAAAGAGAATACAAATCCTTTTCTCCCATACATCCACCTTCATAAGAATACAGGAACTGGAATACGCCAGTTGGAGTATTCTCAGATTATCGGAAGTCTAATGTATTTGATGAATTGCACTAGACCCGATATTGCTTACGCTGTAAGCAAGTTAAGCAGATACACTAGTAATCCTAGTGATCTACATTGGACCGCTCTACTACGAGTATTGGGTTACGTATCACATACCAAGGAATATGCCTTGAGGTATGGACAGTATCCACCTGTGCTTGAAGGATACAGTGATGCTAATTGGATTGCAGATTCTGAGGAGTCAAAATCAACTAGCGGATACGTATTTACTCTAGCAGGAGCAGCGGTATCATGGAAGTCTTTTAAGCAAAACATGTATTGCCCGTTCCACTATGAAATCGGAATTCATAGCCTTAGATAAGGCTGGAGAAGAAGCAGAATGGCTTCGACAATTCTTAGAAGATATACCATTATGGCAAAAGCCAGTGCCCGCTATATGTATACACTGCGATAATCAAGCAGCTATATCTAGGGCACAAAATGTTATATACAATGGTAAGTCTAGACATATTCGTCGTAGGCATAATACCGTGAAGCAGTTGCTCTCAAATGGAATTATCTCTATTGACTTTGTATCGTCAAAGGATAATTTAGCGGATCCGCTTACTAAAGGTTTAAGTAGAGAGCGTATAAACTGTGCATCGAGGGGAATGGGTCTAAAAGCCTAACCTTACCGAGTCAGCTTAATGGAAATCTCACTTAGCGACTGGAGATCCCACAGACTAAGTTCAAGAGGAAAAAGTAGTTATGATTGACTCAGCAAGTAAGCACTTGAGAGTTTGACTCCAATCCATTCCTAAGGTGTACATAAGTGCTTTTCTACAAGTGGATTAAGGATAAGCTTAACGCTTTTAATGATGCCTATATCTTGTTACTAAACAAGTGGAGTAGAGTAGACTACTCTTAATAGGTCCATCACCTATGTGAGTATAGAGTTGGGTCGGCTCTTTGGGAATTTCTATGGAGGCTGTTATTCCCTAAAGATACTCTCTGAAACCAAGAATGTCCAGGGCCAAAACGGACACAACCGAGAACCAAAGTTGATTTGAAAAGTCACTGTGTGAAGCTTGTTGACTTGGCTTACACTAACGGCTAACAGTTCAAGACCTAGTTCACTAATTAGCCAGTAAGTCCGATAAAGCTTTCGCTATGGAAGGTTCAAGACCTAGTTCACCTATCCTGATGCAGTTTCTTTTCTAAAGTACCTTTCACAATAGAGTCAGTCTCTTTGTGTGTCATTTCCTTGAATCTCCATTCATTGTGGGGGATTGTTGGAATTGAAGAATATAAAGCGAATCTTTGAGATGAATTATGGCAAGATCCGTTGATCGAATCAATTGGATGATGGTTGGAGTGTGTTCTCCTTCCTTTGAGAATGAACGTGGTATATTCACATGCTCAATTCCGACTTCGAATAAATGAGATATTCAAGTCTAAAGATTGCCTAATTCAAAGCCAAAATGAGACTAAAGGTAACTAAAAACATTTAGTCTCACATTGGCCATGAGATGGAAGTTTGTGGTGTATAAATAGAGAAAATTGAGAACAAAGGGCGTGCCCTTTGGGTACTTGGAGTTTTCGCGCGCGATTGGAGGGATCTATGCCCGCCCGCACGTGTGTGCGTGCGCGCGCGTGCCGGCGCCGGCGCCGGTGCCGGGCTCGGGTTCGGGTCCGGGTCCGGGTCTGGGTTCGGCTTCGGCTCCGCTACCCGAACCAGACTCGATCCGCTCCGCTACCCAAACGCCCGCTCGCCAACGGTGTCTGCGGTTGGACCGTTGTGCAGTTGGGCGGTTGGCGGTTGGACCAAACGGTTGCGACGGTTCTGTCCGAACCGTCACAACTGTTGAATTCTGGCGGACGAGAAAGCCCCTCCTGGAGCGCTATAAATAGCGCTCCGATTTGCCTTTCTCAGACACACCAACAGCAAACGTTCTCTCTCTCTCTCTCTCTCTCTCTCTCTCTCTCTCTCTTTCTCTAAGTTCTGATCTGAAGTGAAAATCGGAGTTCTGAACTGGACTTCCAGCTTGAAGTAGGAAAGCGACTTCCAAAGAAGATTATGCGAAATTTGTTCTGAAAGAGGAATCAGAAAATTCAACAGATTCTGTTATAGAATTGTTGTCTGAATCTGGTACTTCTGAAGAAAAATATTCTTCAACCTTCCTTCGTCCTCAACTGTGGGTGCTACTCCAAAAGTAAAGGCAAATATTCATCCGAAATTTGACCTTGTACCGCTGCTTCAACGATCCTGTGAAGGTACTGGTTGACTACGGTTCGACCGTACGGTGATTTGGTAGTGCTATCCAAATACCGTGAAGGAGTGTTGTATCTTGGGAGACCAGCGTCCATTATCCCGTTAGCACCGGTGCGGGGGACGTAATTGTCTTAAGGAGATTCGCTCTAAGCGTACCTCACTCCAAATACTGTATAAGTGGATTAAGTCCTTTATACAGGGGATATACTTTACAGTATATCGAGACTGATTTAGATTCAGTCTAATTGGTGTTTAACCAAGGAATGAAATTGAAAGGTGGTTCTTAAATTAAGGAACGTTCTATTGAACGGAAAACCTCCCACCTGATATTTGCCGACCTGGCCAATTAGATTGTTGATATTTCAGTGATTTGATTAGTTGTCAGATTGATTCCTGTTAAGCAGAATACCAACAATAAGAATATCTAGAATTATATCAAAAATATATATTTTGAGTAGAAATTTCAGATTTGTGTCTTTTTTTTTTTGAAAATTAATCATAGCTGGAAATTTCAAATTTCTTGACTATATAACGTGCGGTAATATTTTCTGTTTTGATTTCTATGCTTTTATAAATGTTATCAAATGAATTAATGGTTATTAAGATTTTGCAACTATTCAAATATATTAAGAGCCAGAATATCTGATCTATTTTGCTACAATTTGTGGCTCTATTTAAACAATTCCATCCATATCCAAAGGACGTGGATAATTCTCGTCTTTTCCCCTTTTCTCTGTGAAATTTATATGGTTATGTCTTTTTCTTAGAGATGATAATGAAAATATAGATAATAATAATAAAAATATAACTACTGAACTAAATTCTAAAGGGTCACAATTCACACACGCAGATCTTGATTTCATTTTAACTAAAATCTTTTATTTTTGCCGGCAATTGATGCTCTCCATCTAGAAACCTCCTCTCCCTTGATTCAGCTTCATTCATGCTCATCATTGATTTTTCAATACTGTACATCAATGGCAAATATTGGAGCTAAACAGCTATAATACAGAGCTAAAACAGACCCAAGATACCGCGACCTCCACTGCAATTTGCACGAAACCCTTAACCCCTTAGCTTAATTAGCTAGAATGTTAATCAATAGTTCAATTAAATAGAAGAGGTTGTTCTTGATTTTACATCAGTTGTATATAATTTACAGCAAAATTAAGGCCTAATTAGGTTGCTTGTTAAACTCATGATAAGTATATTATTATTATTCAAAATTAAGCCATCAATACGCATGTCTAATCGTGTCGGTAGCTCATTAACTTCTTTAAGAGTCAAGTTAATTAATTAGATCCCACTCTTTCAATTACAAAATTCTAGCTGTCTCCCTCTCTAACTTGGAAGAGCATGGAACAACAAAAACAAAGCTATGCTTTAAAATTGCTTCATGCACAATTATACTAATATTTATGCATATGTTCATGTGTGCTTCATGCATGCATGTTACAAGTCTATAAATAGCAATCAGATCCTGATCCAGCTGATCAAACCAAAACAATCTCTCATCCCAAGCAAACGAAGATGGCAAACTCCCTCCTGATTGCAGTCATCCTACTGCTAGCAGTACTAGCACTCAATTTCAATCTCGCAGCCTCTTCTCGCGTGCTCGGAGCTTGTCGTGCCAATGGCCGTCTACGGTTACAGAGAGAGACTGATGGCCACTGCAGCAGCAAGAGCATCTCTAATTGCTGCGAGGCTCGCAACACTTATGCGCGCTACCACTGCTCCCCACCCGTGAAGCGCAGCACTCCAGCGATCATGACCTTCAACAGCTTCACCAGGCACGGCCGAGTTGGCGGCCCTTCTGTTCCCAAGAGCAAACACTACACCCTCCCAATCTTGAGGCATGCGCGTACGGGCATGGTCGCGCACTTTACCAATACTAGTACTAAAGGTGATGGCAGTGTGACTGAAGGTGGAAGAGCCAATGCTATCACAAGCAATGTTGCAAAGCACGGCAATAACACTCATCAGAGAGGCATGTCCAAGTGCGACAACAAGTACCATGACGATACACAGCTGGTTGTCGCGCTTTCTACGGGGTGGTACAATGGAGGCAGACGTTGCTTGAAGAATATAAGGATCAATGGGCACGGGAAATCAGTCATGGCCAAAGTTGTCGACGAGTGTGACTCTGCCAACGGTTGCGACTCTCGCCATGGCTTTCGCGTGCCGTGTGCCAACAACATAGTTGATGCCTCGCCAGCAGTGTGGAAGGCTTTGGGCATCCCGAAGGCGAAGATTGGGAACTATCAGATTACTTGGTCTGATGTGTGATCAAGTCATTCGATGATCAGGTGATGAATGCCTAATAAAATTTGGTGAAGGAGATGTATGTGGGTTGCTACAAGAACTTTGCAGTAGTCCTGTATTGAAATCACGCGATAAGCTTAGATTATCTGTGTGCAATTATGTAATATCACTTGTATGTTGAGATCTTCTTATATATATAAAAATAATGTTTGTGTGTGTCGAATTATTTTGATTCTTGCAATATTTTAAGGTCTTGTGGTACCTTTCAAGTACTTCGTGTCCGAAATGAGTTAGGCTTGTGCCATGAAAAGCACTAGTTGGCATGCAGTGGTGCAGCTAGATCTCTGAATTTGGGGGACACTGCTTTACACTAATTCAAATGTTTCACCGGTTGATTTTGAGAAAACGGCAACATGCACTATGCAATTAGCACCTTGAGTATTTTATCATCAACCATAGAAATTTGAAGTGAATCATAAGAAACTAATAACAGTTAGGGTTAAAATTTAATAACTTAAGAGTTAACTATTGAGAATGGTTAAGATGGAATTAACTGAAAGCTCTGATCTCGTTGGTGCTGCTCGTGTTCGAGCTTGGTTCATTAACGGCTCGCATAGGCTTAGGTTGGCTCAAATTCGAGATCAGCTTATAAAAGGCTTAATAAAATGATAAGAGTCTGGTTTTCAGTTTCAATCATTTTAATTGAGTTTATATTTGGTTTATGGTCTAATATTTCTTTTCGATCACAAATCTAATAAAATAATATTTCTATTCCTAGAAAAGAAGTTACCTATTTTAATCCATCCATGTATAGAAAATACATCTTGCTCACTTCTTAAACATTTGAGTTTATATTATGTTCACATATATTGTAAAATATATTTTTTAGCGTTTTTTTTTAAATAGCATATAGACTCGAAAAGCTGAAGGCTCGGCTCGGACTTATTTCAGAACCTAAAAAAACCAACCTTGAACAAAATGTTACATCAGTTTAAATAATTGAATAAACATAGACAACCTAAAGCTTGACTGATATGGCCTGGTTAACAACTCTAATAGGGTACATATAGTGTACCGGTATGATTCGTGTGTGGGATGAGATTAATTTTGTTATAAATTAAAGATTACTTACGGGCGTGGCTATTGCCCGTGAAATTAACTAAGGTCGGGGTGCATGACTTAGAGGGCTTTCAAACTTTTGGTGGGACTGAGGGGTCACCGTGAGCCCCATTGACTTTCCTTGGTTCCACCGGTATTTGGTATGTATCAAATAGATTCACTGTGTCAAAAGTTTGGTCCATTCAAGATAAAACTTAATTATATCTCCATCTGCATGTTTCTACATGTATGAACTCCCCCCATCCCCACCCCCCTCTTCTCCATGGTGGTGGTGATTTTTTGCCACAAGTGAGGAGACAGTCGATCCTCACCACAAGCGAGGGATGTAATGGTGTAGTGCACGCAAACAAAACACAACACAAAAGAGAGACACACATAAGATTTTACGTGAAAACCCTTAATTTAGAAAAACCATGGAGTGGAAGAAGAGCTTCACTATAATTCTCAAATGACAAGAATTACAGGACCCGAGGGGACGTCAAGGGTCTAAGTATTAGAGTCTCAAGAGTTCTTCTAGAAAGTGTTACATTCTTCGGTCCCTTTTCTCATTGGAGGAGCAAGTCTACTTATCCTTGACTGGGCTGTAGGCATGGAGGAAAACAGTTATGGGCAAGGTCTTTATGATTGCACATTTTGCAAATTGTATCCATCGCGATCAATGGTGTTGGTTTGTTGGGATTGTATGCAAGAAAATCCGCCACTATCCATAACTAACTGACTGAGTGGCGTTACATGTTATGAACGTGAAAGATAATTAGGTTGCATAACTGTCAGCAGGGATCATGGATGGTCTGTTGCTGAGTTGCTTATCTCAGAGTTGAAGTCTTCAGAGCGGAGGAAGCCTTTGAATGGGAGGATCTTGAAGAGGTCGGAAATAATCTGGACTTCGTAGGAGAATTCTGATGTATATTGAAGAATTGGAAGGTGAGGGACAAATTTTGCCATCTTGGACAGGGTAGATTTTCGACCACTACAGATCCTCCATTCTCTTTTGATTGTCTGAGCTTGCAGATGGGATGTCGGAGTGCAGAGTTGGCAGATAGAAGACTTTTTAATACGTTAAGTTCATCTTGATATTTGCGGATAGACGAGGATCCAGATCATTAATGCGGATCTTCAGAACTTAATTGTAGATTGTACAACTAGTTGCAGCTATCACATTGGTTGGCTAGATCTCTCTAGGGTTGGATCTTGTGTCACGTCGAATCCAAGAGTCATAATGAGTAGGAGATGGGGTTCGTATTTTGGCGAGATGGTTGATCTTCTCCTGATTCAGTTGGCTAAAAATCTTGGGATGTGGACAGATTTTTCAGGGATTAGTGATTTGAAATGTAGGCGGTTTCAAACTGTAAATAGAATAGAACCCTTGAATAAAAATATTTCTACTATCTTCTCTAAAGAAATTTTTGCTTCAAAGTTCTTCTTCTCTGCTTTGCTTGGTTACATGTCTTCTTCTTTCTTCTTCATTAGATGGAGGAAGGAAAAAGAGAGGATGAAGATGGAGGAAATGGTGGCCGAGCTCTCACAATGTGGGAGTCTAGTTGGTGCATCATATTAATTATCGTAATGAACCTATCATGGCACATTACATGTCACGATAAGATGCCGCCATTGAGAGTGGTAGGCAGGACTCATGCTCCCAGTGGAGCCAATGATCTGGTTTATACTCGCCCAATTTTTAGGGGGTGAGATTTATCCTTTGTGAACCCTTTTCCTGATAGGATGTACAAGGAAGGAGGAGATGGAGCTCATTGCTAGGTGTGTTGGTGAGTGGCATCTCATGGTAGGGCTTGAATCTTTCCCTCAGAATACCCTGGAAGGGATGTGATGCCATTACCTTCTTATGTGCCTTGGAGGTTTCATTCTGGTTAGACACTGCTGCCTCGTGTGTCTGGCCAGAGTTCATCTGGAGCCTTGGGCATTGCCACGGCTTTGGAGGGCTTGTTTGGGATCCTTGTCATTCTCTCTGAGATGCATAGTGGAGGGATAATTCCTCTCTTGCTTCCTTGGAGTTGTGTTCTAGGCTGAGCGGAGAAGATCTTTCACCAAAGGAACCTTTATTTGTGTGAAGTAAACTTCCAAAGCTTCTTCTGGGGTCTCTGGGCAATGGTGTAAGTAATGACGTCATGCCTTTCAGTGGACATTCTCAGGAGGACATATCTTCGGAGTTCATAGATGTGGTTGGACGTAGCGACAAGATAGAGGGATCAGATCGGGATCATCTGTGTTTCTTTTCAAAAATTAAATACAAGAGTGTAATTGAAATCTATGTTACTCTTGTTAGATGTAGTCAAGTATGTATTTAAAGGAATGTATTCAGAATAGAAGGACTTTTCAGAATAAAACACATGTATTTCTTTGGAATGAAAATGATTGTATGGATTTTGCCTGGCTTGCTTTGCCATTGGCTTTTTAGAATCAGAATGATCATACCTTTTCAGAGTGCTGATTGTTATTATCAATAAGGTTGGCCGGCCTTAGGAGTGATTTGACAAGCCTGCGTTGTTGTTGTTGGATCGTTGAGATAAGGACTAATTGCGAAATTATCTCTTGTAGGCAACTATAGATCTGAAATAACTCAAGTCAACACAAATCTAAAACTAGAAGGATTAATCGTTAGGCAAATAAATAAAATTAATAACTTGCATGTAAAGGAAAACAAATCTCAGAAATTAACAAACGCAAACAAAGAGATTTATCCTGGTTCGGTCCTTGTGACCTACATCCAATCCCAAGCCACCCACTTGAGATTTTCCTTTAACCTTGATCTTGCCACCCAAAATCAATACAACATGTACACCACTTATCGAATCCCCTTCGCCAAATGTGTACACCTTCTCTTCCACCAAGAGAACACCTTTACCTTTGTACAACTGCCTCTACAACCAAGAAGCCTCCCGTGTACAATGGTCACCTTGTACAACTTGCCTCTTCAACAAGAAGCCTCCCGTGTACAATGAACACTTTGAGAATAACAACTCTTTTCCTATAGCCTTGATACTGAATGTGTATGTGGACAAGGTACAGTATAGGAAACAAAAACTTCAGAGAATCTTCACAATAGGAATTGGCTTTTGGTGAAGACTGAAGTTAGAAAAACAGTTTTCAGATTTTCAAATTTTGACTTTTGGAAAACTGATGGAAAATCTTGGTAAATGGCCTTTGCAATAACTTCCCTATTTATAGCTGAAGACTAGGGTTAGTTAGGGAGTTATTAGGTGCAATTTGAATCAAAAGAACGTTGAAAACAGTTGCACAAAAGACCAACAGTCAGAAACTGTCCAACAGTCAGAACAGCCTATTAGTCGACTTGCCCATAGAGTTAGTCGACTAACCTAGGCAAAATTCCTTCTATTAGTCGACTATGTTTGACTATAAGTCGACTAGGTCAGTGTCCGTTGGAAGAACAATTTCAGAATAACTACTTTAAGTCACTGCAACTAACAACTAGTCGACTTGACCAGGGATTAGTCGACTAGGGGAATTCTATAAGTCGACTACAAAATGATATTAGTCGACTTGGTTTACTGTTGGTCGACTAATTATCAAACAGAGAGTTGGGTCAGATTCAGGACACAGGATTAGTCGACTTGGGTTTGGGTTAAGTCGACTAGTCAATTGGTTAGTCGACTTATAAAAGACTTCAAGTCAACTAATGGACCAATGAAGTGTGTGTTTGTGTCAAGGCTTTTACATGCTATTCCACATTTACAACCCACACTCTATCAACTCTTCTTGGCACATCTTGATCATGTCGGACTCTTGATTTATCATGAGTTAGAGTTCCAAATGAATTGATCTTCACAAACGTCTTCATCGAAATAAGTTCCAACATTCTCCCCCTTTTTGATGACGACGCTTTGTGTGCACAAGTCCCCCCTGCAGAAATTGGGTTATAACAAATAGAGAAATACTTTGTTCTCCCCCTGCAACAATATATTAGTAAAATATATATATATATATCAACTTTTATATGGTACCTGCAAGATAGACGTTAGATGGTACCAAACATAAAAGATCATTTTAACCTTTAGGACTCCAAATCCATTTAGAATTTGGTTTCCACCTGTTAGTATACACATAGTTGCAAGAATCACAAATATCATGAATATATGATGCAATATATGTATTTTTATCATGAAAATTTAAGTTCTTAGGAATCCATATAAACTTATTTTTCTTAGGCTTTCTTTTACAAAAGAACTATATGGATTATTATAACATGAAGATTTTGCAACAAATCCAATACCATGATTATCATGTGACAAATTCTGAAAAGATAATAGATCATTTAATTTTTCTTTTCCTTTATTAAACTTAGTCACATTTTGCATAAGATCTTCATATTTCTTTTTGAAAACTAACATGTCTTTATCTAATATAGAAATTCTATCATTCAAAGACTTAGTTTCCATTTTCAGAAAAATATTTTCTTTTATAAACTTCTCATTTTCAGTTTTCAAGAATGATATGACATTTTCAGTTTCATCTTGTTGAGAATTTATAGAAGAACAATGTAATGCATAAACAGAATTTTCCTGTAAAAGTTTCTCATTTTCTTTTAACAAAAATCTGTTTTTCAGTTTTTCATTTTTCAGATTCATAAATAACTCATTAAATGCATCAGAGAGTTCAGAAAACGATACCTCTTCATCTTCTATGGCCATGTAACATAAGTTAACATGTTCCGTTGATTCTTCTTCATCAGAAGATGAGGAATCACTATATTCTGAAGATGCTTCGTAATTCTTCTTCTTTCTGAACTTCTTACTCTTGTACTTATCTTTCTTCTTGAGCAAAGGGCAATCCATCTTCATATGTCCTGGTTTATCACAATTAAAACACTTGAATTTACCTTGCTTAAGAAATTTCCTGAACTTCTTTGAGAGCATTGCCATCTCCTCTTCGTCATCATTGTCCGTGTCGGAAGATGCATGGAAGGCGAGTTCTTTCTTCTTTGAACGGTGTTGTCGTTCGTCTTTCTTCCTTTCTTCTAACTGCACTTCATATGCCATTAGATTACCGATTAGGTTTTCTAATGTCATAGTTGAGAGATCATTCGCCTCTTCAATGGCGGTTGTCTTTTTCTCCCATTCTGGTGTGAGTGCACGAAGGATCTTTCGAACCCTTTCGACTTGGGTGTAGTCCTTTCCAAGGGATGCAAGAGTATTGGTGATGTCGGTGAATCTTGTAACCATTTCGGATATGGTTTCATTCTCCTCCATTTTAAATAACTCAAACCTGTGGACAAGAATAGATATTTTAGATTACTTAACTTTATTAGTGCCTTCGTGTGTTACCTGAAGAGTTTGCCAAATTTGATGTGCAGAAGTTGCTGTTGACACTCGGTTGAACTCTTCTTTGGTAAGGGCACAGAATAGAGCATTCATTGCTTTGGCGTCAAGGTTCGCGTTCTTCTTTTGATCTTCACTCCAAGCGTTGTAGTTGGTTGTAGGCTTGGTGTATGATGCTTCTACGATGTTCCAAAGGTCGTAGTTGAGTGACTGCAAGTATATCTTCATTCTACACTTCCAATAGTTGTAGTTGGTTCCGTCAAATAGCGGTGGACGTTGTGTAGAATGACCTTCTTTGTATTGGGATGATGAAAACTCCGTTGCCATCTTTGTTGTTGACTTGTATCCGCCCTGATATCAAATGTAGGATCAGAGCGTGTACTCCGGTTGATGAAGTAGGAATGTAGATGCCGGTTGATGACCCTCGCTCTGATACCAAATGTAGGAATTGGTATGGTTGTTGCCTGTTGATGAACTTGGCTCTCCCCTGCTCTGATACCAATTGTTGGATCGTTGAGATAAGGACTAATTGCGGAATTATCTCTTGTAGGCAACTATAGATCTGAAATAACTCAAGTCAACACAAATCTAAAACTAGAAGGATTAATCGTTAGGCAAATAAATAAAATTAATAACTTGCATGTAAAGGAAAACAAATCTCAGAAATTGACAAACGCAAACAAAGAGATTTATCCTGGTTCGGTCCTTGTGACCTACATCTAGTCCCCAAGCCACCCGCTTGAGATTTTCCTTTAACCTTGATCTTGCCACCCAAAATCAATACAACATGTACACCACTTGTCGAATCCCCTTCACCAAATGTGTACACCTTCTCTTCCACCAAGAGAACACCTTTACCTTTGTACAACTGCCTCTACAACCAAGAAGCCTCCCGTGTACAATGGTCACCTTGTACAACTTGCCTCTTCAACCAAGAAGCCTCCCGTGTACAATGAACACTTTGAGAATAACAACTCTTTTCCTATAGCCTTGATACTGAATGTGTATGTGGACAAGGTACAGTATAGGAAACAAAAACTTCAGAGAATCTTCACAATAGGAATTGGCTTTTGGTGAAGACTGAAGTTAGAAAAACAGTTTTCAAATTTTCAGATTTTGACTTTTGGAAAACTGATGGAAAATCTTGGTAAATGGCCTTTGCAATAACTTCCCTATTTATAGCTGAAGACTAGGGTTAGTTAGGGAGTTATTACGTGCAATTTGAATCAAAGGAACGTTGAAAACAGTTGCACAAAAGACCAACAGTCAGAAACTGTCCAACAGTCAGAACAGCCTATTAGTCGACTTGCCCATAGAGTTAGTCGACTAACCTAGGCAAAATTCCTTCTATTAGTCGACTATGTTGACTATAAGTCGACTAGGTCAGTGGCCGTTGGAAGAACAGTTTCAGAATAACTACTTCAAGTCGACTGCAACTAACAACTAGTCGACTTGACCAGGGATTAGTCGACTAGGGGAATTCTATAAGTCGACTACAAAATGATATTAGTCGACTTGGTTTACTGTTGGTCGACTAATTATCAAACAGAGAGTTGGGTCAGATTCAGGACACAGGATTAGTCGACTTGGGTTTGGGTTAAGTCGACTAGTCAATGGGTTAGTCGACTTATAAAAGACTTCAAGTCGACTAATGGACCAATGAAGTGTGTGTTTGTGTCAAGGCTTTTACATGCTATTCCACATTTACAACCCACACTCTATCAACTCTTCTTGGCACATCTTGATCATGTCGGACTCTTGATTTATCATGAGTTAGAGTTCCAAATGAATTGATCTTCACAAACGTCTTCATCGAAATAAGTTCCAACAGTTGTTTCCAAATGAGGTGGTCTCATCAGTGGTACTTGCAAACTTTTAGTTTCCGAGTGAAAAAAATCCCAGAAGCAGAGTTAAATTCATGGTTACTTTCGAGTGGAAAAAATCCCATCAATGGAACTGTGATCCGGGGAATCTGAGAGGGAAATCCTTGCTGCAGAATAAAGATTTCGAGCGGGATGGAACCCACAAAGGAGAGAGCCTGTAGGCTGGAGTCTGCATTACCGTCTCAACGGAATCCTATCAGCGGAGGGGTAGACTTTCGGAGGAGGATGGTTGATGTGCACACAAACATGCAATGGAATATCTTATATTAAATGTTAGATGCAGCATGATAAAAATAATAAAAGATAATATGAATGAAACATTAAATAGACTGGGCTAACAAAATCATGTACACTCAGCTTCTAATCACATGAAACTAGTACGTCGAGGGGATAATCCAAATAAGAAAACACTCATGTATGTACCATATATCTTGTGTAGTTATGAATTAAATAAACATAATTTGTGTTATCACGAGATGAACAATACATATAAGCATATGCAAAGATTGTGTTCAAAAATAGATGAATGATCATACCTTCCTGGAATGCTTGATTTCACTAGTTTCCAACTACATGAAACCAGTACATCAAGGGAATAATTCAAACAAAATCTCATATATATACACCATATATTCATGCAATTATAGGCTTTTCAGAATGTTTACCTGCAAATTTAAAAAGGAGCCTGAAGTAGGCCCTGTGACAGATTGTATGCATTGACTCCGAGTTGGGGTAAGACCCAAAGCAGAATGACGATCCGACCTCCATGTAGGGGGGATCCCAAAAATGGAGTTAGGCCTCCGAGTGAGGGGATCTCAGTAGCGGAATTAGGTTCACGGTTGCTTCAGAGTGGGGGTTTTTCCCTCATCAGTAGAGCTGTGAACTTGGTAAGAACCTTAAATTGGGTTGCGACCCATCGACAGATTGAATGCGTCTAGTTCGAGCAGGGGTAGCACCCACAACAAAATGACGATTCGATTTGAACCTGGCAAATAAAAAATGCCAGAGCTTTATCTGTCCGTAGGTTCAAATGAGGGGAGCTCGTAGGCTGGTATTTGTGTTCTGTACCTGGCAGAGGAAAACCACCAGGGGTACTGGTTGGTTAAATTTATGAAATACCCGATTAATGTTATTTGAAAAAGAGGTTGGGATGTAATATAGATTACTATTAAAATTGAAAAATTATTGTTATAATCCATTTCACACAAGCTGACAAAAAAAAGCAGAAAACAAACAAAAAAAAGAAAAATCTAGCCTATGTTAGGGTAGATCTTTAACGTAGATGACTCCTAACTGGTTAGACTGCCTATGAGAGGTACATCGCAGCAATCTAACCACAAATTAATTGGCCAGGTAGGAAAAAGACCAGTGGGAGGTATCTATGCCTAAGCAACGAGCCTAATTATGCCAAACCACTATTCTTTAAGGTTTCGCCTCTCACCCCAACCTTTGACACCGATTTGGCCTGAGTCAAACTCTAACAACTTTCCCCTTAGGTCAATCTCCTAATAAGTTCGAGATTTCCCTAGGGCCAATGTCTACTCAGTTTTAATTAGGACTGGGTTAGTGAGTGGGGAGATGGTTTTCAGGTTAAGGAAGGATAATGACTTCCCTATCTTTTTTTGTTTATAGGACATGCTCTTAATTCATTTTAGTGTGCATGTGCATGTATAAAGCTAAGTAACACTCAAGCAATTAATCATGCAAGTGTGTTTCCTAAGCTACATATGATGCAAATGTATCTTTGCTCAGCACTCTTCAATAGTATCGAAAAATGAAACAGAATTAGACACATGCCCTAAAATTCAAGAGTCTGAACTGTTTTTAACATTAACAAGAAACAAGTTACTGTTAGATTAGAAACAATGTGTAAAGTATATCAAACATAGAAATTAAAATATGCAAAAACTAGGTAATTGAATTTTAGTCACCCTATAAAAAAGTAGGGTGAGTAATCAACTTATATTGTCGCGAAAACATGGCCTTTTCCGCATTTGCGTGGCAATACTGGGGTTTTTTTGGCTCTGCTTTCTAGAGCAGAGTCCAAAGACACTTAAATGTATTCTGTATTTTCCGTTTACTTGAAATCAGCCCCTGCACATAAAAACATAGAAGAAGGTTTAACCGTTAGTAAATTTAAAAAGAAATTACCAATCTTCCTCGACAACAGTGCTAAAATTTAAGTGAGTTTATCTGTACAGAAAAATACAGAATTTGAAATGTGCTAGATTCTTAATGCTACCACTATAGCAAGTAATAAAATATCAGATTGGTCTTATCCGAATCAATATATGTCCTAACCCAGTATTATGAAAAGATTAGAATACCACTCTTCACAGAGTCAGTGGAAATACAACTCCCCCGAGTCATATGGTCAACCACCTTATCAACAAGCAACTTAATATACTCCTTATCAAGATCAGCCTATAGAAGAAAATTTTGAATTAGAGAAGAGTCTAGAAGCTTTACTTGAGTCCGGATGATAAATCCAAAACATGAAAAACTCACAATCCCATCAAAATTTTCAAATCCAACACCCTTACTTTACTTTTCAAGTCTCATAACAACAAGAAAAACCTACTGATTTAGAAATAGAATTCATGATTCAGTCTCAAAATTATTGTATTCAAGAAAAAGAGTGTCTCCAATCTATTGATAGGTAGAAACAAAAATTAGTCATTTGGTCAAAACAATTAATGATAGGAATGAGAAAACTCTATTTAACACATTATTAACCATTGTCAATTCCCCTAACCATATTGATCTGAACCAAGAATCATGGTGTTTTGGAGACTTTAATCAAGATTCAATTCCACCACAACATCTAGAACTTGACAATCCCAACCTTAGACAAATTGGCAAGTTTTCACTTTAAGAAAATTGAACTCGATTATGAATCGACCCTGACCCACAACTTTGTGGTTTAATTTTAATTTTTGAATCTATGTTGACTTCATTATCCTTACTCGACCAATTCTCAATCCAACAATTGATTCCTATACTCATAGAGTTTGAAATTGAACCAACTATTTTGGATAGTCACATTTCATTGATGGAAAAAGAATATGAAATTCAATTTTTTGATTTGGACTCAACTTTGAATCGAAACTGAATTTTAGAACTAAACTTGATTTGAGTCATATACTCGAGTCAATATTGGTTCCCATTTCTTTAATCTTAGAGCCCAAATCATCAATTCCACAAAATCACCCTCTATTGTTGGACCAAGGTATAGACCATAATGACTCAGAGCTGATATCCAAGATTGGTCATATAAAGGGGATAATTTTCATGATAGGATCCTGCATGATCCTATTCATATTGGAGATTATAAATATGTAAATAAAAAAGAGGTCATAAAATGTGAGTTTCCTGAATCACTACATTATGTTGCTTGGGCAGTAACGCTTGGCCCAATCTGACCACCACTGAAACCACCACCTTGAGGTAACAATTTTTTCCCTTTCTTCTTTTTCATGCATATATACATTCATTCATACATTAAGGACAATGCATGAGATAGGTGTTGGCGGAGGATTCTAACATAAAATAAGTTTTCTTTTAATTTATATATAAAAAAGATAAAATTATAACTTTCTATGATTTTAAAAACTTTTTAAAAGGAGAAATAATATTTTGACTTATTTTTTGTAAGAAATTATGTTAATTTTAAGGAATAAGAGAATCATAATTAGGATTTCTTATACTTGGTCAAAATAAGATTATTTGTTTGATTTTTTGGGTTAGGAAGAAAAATTGAAAAAGTAATTTTGTCTTAATTTTTACCTTGATGAAATGTGCATACTTTATACACTTTCACACTTAGGGTTCAAAAACAAAGATTCTTATGTCTTATATATATATACATATATATACATTTATATATGTGTGTGTGTGTGTGTGTGTGTGTATATCTGTTGGAACTTATTTTGATGAAGACGTTTGTGAAGATCAAATTCATTTGGAGCTCTAACACATGACGAATCAAGAGTCCTACATGATCAAGATGTGCCAAGGAGAGTTGATAGAGTGTGGTTTGTAAATATGAAATAGCATGTAAAAGCCTTGACACAAACACACTTTTCATAGATCCATTAGTCGACTTATTAATCTTGCAAGTCGACTAATCCCTTGTGTAGTCGACTATCCCATAGCCCAAGTCGACTAAGTTTTGTGTCCTGAAACAGACCAACTCTCTGTTTCTGCATTAGTCGATTGACAGTGTTTTATAGTCGACTAATAGCAATATGTAATCGACTAACCCTATTCCCAAGTCGACTAATCCCTGGTCAAGTCGACTAGTTGTTAGTTGCAGTCGACTTGAAGTAGTTATTCTGAAACTGTTCTTCCAACGGCCACTAACCTAGTCGACTTATAGCCAAACCTAGTCGACTAATAGAAGGATTTTTGCCTAGTCTAGTCGACTAACTCCATGGGCAAGTCGACTAATAGGCAGTTCTAACTGTTGGACAGTTTCTGACTGTTGGTCTTTTGTGCAACGAATTCAAACGTCCCTATCATTTGAATTGCACCTATAACTCCCTAACTAACCCTAGTCTTCAGCTATAAATAGGGAAGTTATACCAAAGGCCAATTACCAAGATATTTTATCAGTTTTCCAAAGCCAAAAATCTGCAAACCTGAAAACTATTTTTCCCACTTCAGTTCTTCACCAAAAGACATTTCCATTGTGAAGATTCTCTGAAGTTCTTGTTTCCTATACTGAACCTTGTCCACATACACATTCAGTACCAAGGCTATAGGAAAAGTATTGTAATTCTCAAAGCAAATCATTGTACACAGGAGGCTTCTTGGTTGTAGAGGCAAGTTGTACAAGGTGAAGGTATTCTCTTGGTGGAAGAGAAGGTGTTCTCTTGGTGGAAGAGAAGGTGTACACATTTGGCGAAGGGGATTTGTCAAGTGGTGTACATGGTGTATTGATTTTGGGTTACAAAATCAAGGTTAAAGGAAAATCTCAAGCGGGTGGCTTGGGGACTGGATGTAGGTCACAAGGACCGAACCAGGATAAATCTCTTTGTTTGCGTTTGTCAACTTTTCTGAGATTTGATTTTCCTTATTGCAAGTTATTTATTTTATTAACGATTAATCCTTCTTGCTTAGTTTGTGTTGACTTGTGTGTTTTAGATCATAGTTGCCAACAGAGATAATTCCGCATTTATCATTATCTCGGGGACCTACAATCTCAACAACCCTCTAGTTAAGTTGGGTATTTGTGCCTAGTAATGTGTAAGTATTCACGCCTAAAAGTGGTCATATAATTAATAAAATTCTTACTTTTGTGGTCTTATTTGCTTGAGTCCTTAAGTCTTTAGGGTGTTTTCTCATCCGGTGCCTTAAGACCATCTAGTTTGGAAGTCACCGACCTGAGGCTCGTTAGATGGGTAAATTAAAAAGTCTAATAGAACTAAGGATAGTACTACCAAAATTTATAAAAAAAGGCATAAGAGTTAGAGTTGAAGAATCCCGAGTCAAAATTTCACGATCACAAAGGTGCATATGACTTAGGGTAAAATAATAAGACTAGATGAGAAATAAAGTTTGACTCTTTACCTTAATTGATAACAAGTTTTTGAATATAAACTAAGCTTAGGAATGAAAAGTTTGGTTTTTCTATAACTTATAGAATACTTGATTTTTGTAAAAATACTTCAACTATTTTCTCGTCTTTTCAAAATGCATTTTCAAAATACTGACACTTTTTTCTTTATGGATTTTGTGAGTATAATTCACTGAAAACTCTCACAAGATAAAACTCGTCCTCTGGGGTAACCTAGAGGTTTAATCGCTTATTGCACATGTTAAATGCAACCATGATTCCTCTGAAAGTGTGTTGGATTAGATTAGCTCTATTTTTCTATGTTTTGCTAGAGGAAGAGAAAATGATAGGTGTCGGGGTGTGATCAGTTACTAATATTGCATATTTATTATCACATTCTCATATTTATTTCAAATATACTTTGCTTTTAATATTATTTTTGTCTAAATGATGTGTAGGTATTTACTAAAGGATATGGAAAAGAAACGAGCCTAAAAGCCCATTTAAATTCTGATTTAAATGAGTTTAAATTAGAATTAAATATTGAGATAAAATTCTGAAGGCAGGCTGAAGATCAGATCAAATCAAAAGATCACACCAAATAAAAATTGGTTAAAATTTGAATTTCAATGACTGATTATTCTCGAAGATGAAGCCAAACTCAAAGACCAAACTGAAAGCCCCTTTGGATAAAAGGAGCCAATAGAAGATCATGAAGTCTCACTCCATGGATGTGGCCACGTAGCCACATTTTCGTTGCTTAGTTGGGGAGTTAGGGGAACTAACACTCCCTCTATCTTCTTACACTCTCCCTTCTTTCATTTTTCCTATAAAAACTGAAATTTCTGAAGGCAAACGAGCACCACATTGCAGAGAGAGATCTTAGGCTAGGTTTTTTTTTTCTAGTTTAGCTTAGGTTTTCTTTTTCTTTTAATGTAATTTTATATTTCTTCATAGTTTAGTCTAGAGAGAGTTTCATGAGAGAAAGAGAAGAAGAATTGCATCTAATGTGACGTTGAGTGTAATTTTCTTCTGAGAGATTTGTATTGAGAGTGACAATCAATATAATATTCATTTTCTTCTTCATCATACTCAATCTAGTAGATCGCTGCTTTATTTCTTGTCTAGTTCTGAAATATTTTTATTCTGAGATAAATATGCTCAAACGGTTCAAGGTAAGCATTCATCCAAAACCGGTAAGTCTTCTTTCTTTCTTTCATTTCAATTCTTAGTTTAAAAACATAATTTTAAAGCCAACACTTTTCTTATTTCTTTTCCATTCTCTCTCTTTTAACATTGTTCTTTCTTAATCTTAAAATGATTTTAACACCTTCTTTATTCTACCTTACTTCTTCTTATTTAACCTTTTTCTTTTCTTTTCAAAAATAAAGACGAATCTTTAACCACTTTTAGTAATTTAAAAGAAAACTGAAAATGCTTCTATCGCTTCTCCTTCTATCACTTCTCTCATTGTAGATCATGACCCGCATAGGCACTTATTATAGTGGTAGCATTGAGCAACCTTACACTTCTTAATCTTCATTTATAAACTATATATTTTCTGTGCACAAGTCAGAAAATGCTCCCCCTAAATCCCCAACTAAGCCGCAAAAACACGGCTTTGGCCATGTTTTCGTGGCCTGGACAGTCACATCCAGGGAACGAGACTCATGATCTTTTGTTGGCTCCTTTTATCCAAATGGTTTGTTAGTTTGGTCTTTAGGTCTGATTTTATCTTTTGGATCTTTAGCTAACCAAATGAATTCTTAGAAATCTGAATTTTAGCCAATTTTTATTTGGTATGATCTTTTGATTTGCTCTCATCTTCAAACTGTCACCTGAATATTTGTCCCAATCCTTGATTAATTTAAACTCATTTAAATCAGAATTTACATTGGCTTTTGGGCTCATTTCTTTTCTATCTTGATTGAATTGGAACCTGCACACAAAAAATACAAAATTTTAGAATTAATAATAGGTAGTGCAAGATACTGAATGCTACCGCTACAACAAGTGGTTATGCGGGTCGTAATCCATTAGCAGGGACTAGCGATGGTAACGTTTTGCAAGTTCTCTTTCAAGTTTCTTAAAATGATTAAAGTTCTTCTCTTGTTCTTTAAAAGAAAAGAAAAATAAGTTATGTTAAATTGTGAAAGTGGTAGGTTAGAGTAGATGGAGAAAATAGGAAATGATTTTATACAAAGAAATTAAAAAGAGTGAATAAATGAGTTGAGAGATGATAGTGATATAAACTAAAAGATTGAAAAAAGAAAGAAAAACTAAAAGAAATACTTACCTTCTTTGCTTGATGACTTACCTTGGATCGTTGGCACGTTTACCTTACTTTGGAGGCGATCAACATATAATCCGTAAGATCGAGCTCAGTCGCCATTTTCATTACATCATCTAGACGAATAAGAATGAAATGATAAGGAGGAGATCTTCATCATGAAATATCGATGGCAAACACACAACAAGGCTTTACCGATGCTACTAGATCGTTTGGATACTCATCAAAAATCAAAAGAGAAAAAGTAGAAAAGAGAAGAAGAATATAAAATAAAGAAAAACATAAAGAAGTTACCTTTTTATTGCTTGTAGAAATGATGGAAGAAAGGAAGATGTTACATCAGTGTCACTCTCAACATAAATCTCTCTTACTTACATGAATCTCAGTCAACTATGCTTACAAAATAATAAAATTTACATAAAAAAATAAAAACCTACACTAACCTAGAATGAAAACTAACCTAAGAATCCTTCTCTACCTAATCGCTCTCTTTTTCAGCAAAATTTTTGATATTTATAGAAAAAAACCCAGAGGGGAAAGGAGTGAGGAGATAAGGGGAGAAAACACTCCCTTTACTCCATGAAATGGTCGTGGAAACGTGGCTATTAGAGCGAGTGTATCTACTTTGATTTTATTCCCTTTTATCCAGCTAGATTTCCTGTTTGATCTCTAATTGATCTTCGGTGATCCTTAAGCTAACCAATTTGGATCCATATAAATCTGAATTAACTGATTTTATTTGATGTGATCCTCCCTGATATGCATTGATCTTCAGCTGGAATCAGATTTATCTCCTGAATATTTGTCTCCCTTTTAATTAAGATTTAAATCAGAATTAAAGTGGGCTTTTGGGCTTATTTCTTTTTCACCTCTATTAGTAATAGGCCTGCACATTATTAAATAAAAATAAGACTAAATGACAAGATTTATTTATTAATAATTATGGGAATGTGACAATATATATGCAATGTCAGTGGCTGATTATACCCCCACACTTATCTTTTGCTCGCCCTTGAGCAAAACATCAAAACTAATCGTAAGAAATTATTGGACCACTTTCATAGGTCACTCGATTGTATTGAGCATGTGCAACAAAGCCGTTAAACCTCTAGATTTTCCCTAGAGAATGAGTTTTATCTCGTGAGGGTTTTCAGTGGATTACACCCACAAAATTCATAAAGAAAGAGAAACAAAGTGTTAGTATTTTAAAAACACATTTTGAAAGAAAAATATTTGAAATATTATTGTAAAAATCAAGTAATCTATAAGTGTTTAAGATTATCAAAACTTAGTCATTCCATAGCTTAGTCTTTATTCACAAATTTGTTATCAATCAATGTAAGGAGTCAAATTGTATTTCTTATCTAATCTATTATCTTACACTATGTCATATGCACCTTGTGATTGTGAAAATTTGACTTGTGGATCAACTCTAACTCTTATGTCTTATTTTTTAATATTTTTGGTGATATTATTCTTTAGTTCTATTAGGCTTTCTAATCTGCTCATATAACAAGTCTTTAATCAGTGACTCCTAAATCAGACGGTAGTAGGGCACCGTGTGAGAAAACACCCCAAGGACTTAAAGACTCGAGCAAATAAGGCCATAAAACTAAGGATTTTATTATTTGGACCACTTTTAGGCGTGAATACTTATGCTCTATGAGGCACAAATGTCTAGCTTAATCAGAGAATTTTTGATTTAAGTATATATTTATATATATATATATGTATTTTTATATAAGGCATAAGAATCTTTATTTTTGATCCCTAAGTGTGTAAGTGTATAAAGCATGCATATTTCATAAAGGTAAAAATTAAACTAAATTACTTTTCTAAATTTTCTTCCAAACTCTAGAAATCAAACAAATAATCTTATTTGACCAAGTATATTAAATTCTAATTATGATTCTCCGATTTCTTAAAATTGACTTAATTTCTTACAAAAATATGTCAAAATATTGCTCTCTTTTCAAAAAAATTTTTTAAAAATGAAAATGTTAAATTTTTTTATTTTAAATAAAAAATCTATGTTATGTTAGAACCCTCCCCCATATTTATCTTATGCATTATCCTCAATGTTACCTTAAGGTGGTGGTTCCGGTGGTGGTTGGATTGGGTCAAACATTACTACCCAATCAAGATAATGTGGTGGTTCACGGAGCCCACCTTTATTGACCTCTTTTCTATATACATAATTATAATCCCCAATATGAATAGGATCACGAAAGATCCTATCATGAAACTTATTCCTTTTACATGACCAGTCTTGAAAATCATCACTGAGTCATTCTGGTGAATACCTATGTCCAATAAAAGAATGTGGCTTGGTGGAATAATTGACTTGGATTCAAGAGTGATAAGCTTGGGAACCATTACTAACTCAAGAAAATTAACTTTAGGTTTGAGAGTCACTTTTAGTTTAGAGTTGAGTCTAAATCAAAGAATTGAAATTCACATTCTTGTCCCATTAATGGAATGCAACTGTTCAAATTTTGTGATTCAATTTTTAGATTTATAGGTAAGGGAATTAATGTTGGCTCTGAAATTGGTCCAAATTGGGTAATGATACCAGAGTCAACATAAAGTCAAAAATGAAAATTGAATCACAAGGTTAGGGATCATGGTCACATTCACATTCAAGTTCAATCTCATTGAATAGAAAATTTGCCAATTTGTTCAAGGTTTGAAATTGGTCAAATTCAAATTTGTGTGATGAAATTGAGTCTTGATCAAAGTCTCTGAGACACCAAGATTCTTCGTTCCTATCAATATTGCTAGGGCAATCTGGAATGGTCTAATATGTATTAGGTAGAGTTTTCTCATTTCTATCTTTCACTATGTTGATATAACGACTCATTTGTGCGTCTAGCCTATTGATGGATTGAAAAAAATATTTTTAGGCTGAATCAGGTTTTTCATACTCCTATCTGAGTTCATACGTTCTTCTTCTTACTTGGAACATGGAGTAAGGATCTTGGATTTAGGAGTCTTGTAGGAATTGTGAGTCCATCATTTTCAGATTTTATTCTTAGGACTCAATTGTGACTTCTATACTTTTCATAACCTCAGATTTTTCTTTATTGGTTGATCATGACTAGAAAAATTATAGGCTGAATGTTGGAATGGTGGTTAAGAATATGACTCGGGAGAGTTGTATCCCCATTGACTCTGTGAAGAGTAGTGATAATTATTCCAGTCTTTTTTATAGTATTGGGACTGGGGCATATATTGATTCAAATAATACCAATCCAGCACACTTAATTGGTTAAAGTTATGATATGCCTGGTTGGTAATATCCGAGTCAAAAGAGGTTGGGGTGTAAAATGGATTATAATTAAAATTGAAAAATTATTGTTATAAGCTTACTACACAAGAAATGCCAAAAAAAAACAAAGAAAAATAAACAAATAAACAAACTAATATAAAGAAAAAAATCTAAACTAAGTTAGGGTAGACCTTAGACCTAGACGACTCCTAACCGGTTGACTGTCCACAGGGGGTATATTGCAGAATTTGACCACAAGTTAATCGTTAGGTACAGGCAAGATCAGTGGGAGGTATCCGTGCCTAAGCAGGGGCCTAATTATACTAAATCACTGTTCTTTGAGGTTTTGCCTCATCAATCCCCAACCTTTGACACCAATTTGGCAAGAGTCAAATTCTATTCAATTTTCCTCTTTGGCCAGTCTCCTAATTTAGTCTGAGATGTCCCTAGGGTAAACGTCTAGTCAGTTTTAGTTAGGCTTAGTTTAGTGAGTGAGGAGATTGTTTGTGGGCTAAGAGAGGGTAATGACTTTCCCACCTTATCTTATTTATAGGATAAGCCCTTAATTCAGTTTAGTGCAGTGTACAAATATATAAAAAAAGTAACACTCAAGCAATATTTCATATAAGAATAAACCTTATACTAAATTCTAAGTGCACATACCTCAACTCCAATACTCTTCAATAGTAAATAGAAAATGTAACGAAATAGACACGTGCTTAAATGCAAAGTCTAAACCGTCTTTAGCATTTACAATCAACCTTTTACTGTTGAATTAGAAATGTATGTACAGTGAGTCAAAAAAGAAAACAAATATCTATAAATATTTCAACTTTGCAATTTAGCCAACCTGTAAATAATACAGGTTAGTAGTTCGCTCAGATTGCCACGATAATGTAGCAAATCTAAGGGCATGTGGGCTCTGCTTTCTTGAGCAGAGTATAGGGTCACTTATATATCCACTGCAGCAAAAATTTCATTGTTACTAAACTATACACCAATAATAGAGAAGAGAACTAATCAACAAAGTAAAAAAAAAAGAGTTACTTACTGTCCCTCCCCGACAATGGTACTAAAATTTTGATTGAATTGGAACCTGCACACAGAAAATACAGAATTCAGAATTGATAATACGTAGTGCAAGGTACTCAATTCTATCGCTATAGTGAGTGGCTATGTGGGTCGTGATCCATAAAGAGAGACTAGCGATGGAAGCGTTTTGTAAGTTCTCTTTTTCAGTTACTTAAAATGATTAAAGTTCTTCTCTTGTTCTTTAAAGGAAAAGAAAAATAAGTTATGTTATATTGTGAAAGTGGTAGGTTAGAGTAGATGAAGAAAATAATAAATGATTTTATACAAAAAAATTAAAAAGAGTGAATAAAAGAGTTGGGAGATAGTAGTGACCTAAACTAAAAGATTAAAGAAAAAAAAAGAAAAACTAAAAGAAATACTTACCTTCTTTAGTTGATGACTTACCTTGAATCGTTGGCACATTTACCTTACTTTGGAGGCGATCAACACATAATCATAAGATCGAGCTTAATCCCCATTCACATTACATCATCAAGATGAACAAGAATGAATTGATACAAAATCTTGAGGAGGAGATCATCGTCATGAAATATTGGTGGCGAATACACAACAAGGCTATACCGATGCTACTAGATCGCTTGTATACTTATCAAAAATCAAAAGATAAAAAGTAGAAAAAAGAAGAAGAATATAAAAATAAAGAAAAACATAAATAAGTTACATTTTTATTGCTTAAAGAAACGATGAAAGAAAGGAGGAGGTTACATCGGTGTCACTTTCAACATAAATCTCTCTCTTACTTTCATGAATCTCAGTCTAACTATGCTTACAAAAATAAGTTATATGAAAAGAAAAATAAAAATCTACACTAACCTAGAATGAAAACTAGCTTAAGAATTCTTCTCTACCTAAGTGCCCTCTTCTCCAGCAAATTTCTGATATTTGTAGGCAAAAAACTAAAGGGAAGAGGAGTGAGGAGATAAAGGAAGAAAACGCTCCCCTTATCTCCGTGAAATGGCCACGGAAACACGCCTTTTGCCGCATTTTCGTGGCTTGGATGTGTCCATTCGGCCACATCCAGGGAATGAGTGTATCTATTTTGATTTTAATCCCTTTTGTTCAGCTAGATTTCCTATTTGATCTCTGATTTTGATCTGATCTTCGGTGATCCTCAAGCTAATTGATTTGGATCCATATAAATCTAAATTAATCGGTATTATTTGATGTGATCCTCCTGATATGCATTGATCTTCAGTTGGAGTCATCTCTATCTCCTGAATATTTGTCTTGTCTTCTCTTTAATTAAAATTTAAATCAGAATTAAAGTAGGCTTTTGAGCTTATTTCTTTTTCACCTCCATTAGTAATGGGCTTGCACATTATTAAATAAAAATAAGACTAAATAACAGGATTAATTTGATAATAAATATGAGAATGAGATAATATATGTGCAATATCAATGACTGATCACATCTCCTTTAGTAAAAACCTGCACATTAGACAAAAATAATATTAAAAAGTAGAGTTTATTATGAAATAAATATGAGAATGTGACAATAAATATGCAATATCTGTGACCGACCGGTACATATGCCCTGTAGGATGATGGGAGCTCCTAGGTTGGTGTTTAGGCACCTGGTAGAGAGAAACTACCAGATTACATTAACCCATAGAATTAGGGGGGCCCGTAGGCGATTACTTGCATTGTCGTCCCGAGCGGGGGTGGAACCTATAATGGAGCATGCAATCATTGGACTCTGATTTAGGAGAATCCCATCAGCGGAGTGGGGTACCTCAGTAGGACTTTGAGTGAGAAAAATCTCAGCAGCAGAGTAGGCTAAAATGGTTAGGAGCAAAATATATTTTTATTTAATAATAAATAAAATACATAAAAATTAAAGTTCTGGAGGAGATCAAGGATAAGGGTACTGCTATGTTAGGGGAGGTAAGATCGGATTACTCGATTGCGGATCACTTAGTTATTTTGTATAGGGTAATCATATACTATGGTTGGGTAGGTGACAGAGCGTTCGATTGTCCAGATTCAGACTCTGCTTTAGGTGTAAGAACATATTCCTTGAGGAAACCCTAATAGATGAGCTCTTCAGGTAACTTTGGAGGCTCCGACAATGGATGATCTTGTGCCCTTCACCATCATGGCAGGATCAATACTCTTCTACCCTGGGATGCGAGAGGTCATGCTAGATGGGTCTCGAGCGCCTGATCCATGTTGGTCCTTGATAGTGTTAAAGATTGCGTTGATGAGGAGCTTGAGCGGAGTGATGTTCTATCGGCTTGTGGCTCAAAGCGGACTTAGTGAGAGGATCGAGAGAGCTTGTCTCTTGTAGGCAGGTTGCCCCTGATTTCGATCTTGGGCATGGGTGAAAGCTTCGTGCGGAGACTTTGACTTTCCTCCGTCCCTTTTGTGCTTCACAAAATAGTTAGGAGAAGTCTTCATTGCCTCCCATAACTAGATGTAGGGCTGACCTTAGGATAGAATCTCGCTCATCCGAGAAACATTATGCTTCAGGAGATGTTTGTACATAGGGTGAGAGACTTGTAAATCGCTGATGAATATGAGTGCAGAGATGTCCTCACTACAGTTAAAGACTTTGGCGAGTTGGCTCTGAAAGTAACTAATATAGGATTTGAGGCTATTACCTTACCTCATTTTGACAGAGAGGAGGTGATGGTTGTTCTTTTTGGCCTCCCAATGAGAGGCATACTGAGTGAGGAATGCTTCAGTTACCTTTTCAAAGTTTTGGAGAGAGAGCAGGATAATAACGAGTAGAACCAATCTAGGCCACACCTTTCAGACTGGAAGGAAAGGTGAGGCACATAAGCAGATTATTGCAGGAGTTAACTACCTTTTTTTCTTGGAAATGCCTGATGTATTGAACTAGATCACTCACTCTGGAGTAGTTGTCAAAGATTGGAATCGAGAATTTCTTTGAAAACTCACAATCCAAGATTTATTTGGAGAGAGAGGAGTCAAAGACTTTAGCAGTTGAAAGCGTTGGATAGCTTTGCACCTTAGCCTCCATGATTTGTCTTTAGATTAGCTTGTTAAGGGCTGAAAGTCAGGAGATCCACTGACTTCGGGCTTATTTTCTGGCTGCATTGGTGTTTGGTTATTCTGGAGGGCAGCAATTTGGGCCCAGAGTTGATGGTTGAGTAGCTTCAATGCCTCCTGTTCACGGATGGTATTCTCGCAGATGAGAGCCGCCTACTCCTGATCATGATCGACAGGGCTTGTTGCTCCTTCATCTGCTCTTTCATGTGGGCGAGCAGCTGAAGGAGCTGGTCTTCATGCTGTTGAGGTGGCAGGGCATTGGCGACTGCCCTGAGGCGAGGAGGAGACAGTCCTCTCAATGGCACGTGGATGATCGATGGCAGGCGGGGGGGTCGTGCCTCCATTGGTGCTAATAGCCTTACCCTTTGATGTGGTGTCATTGAGGATGACAGTTTGCTCTCATGGAGCCACAGGCTCTGTGGAAGAGACTTTTTGAGGAAGATTTTGTGCGGATGGGAGGGAGATCTTGAGTGTGAACTCATTTCTCAATGAAAGCACAAGTTTGTGATGGTGAGTTTTTGCCACAAGTGAGTGGACGGTCGATCATTACCACAAGCAATGGATATAATGGGTTTATGCAAGCAAACAAAGTACAACACAAAAAAGAGAGAGACATGCGGATTTTACGTGGAAACGGCTTAAATGAGAAAAATCATGGAGAGGAAAAATGGCTTCATTATAATTCTCAGATGACAAGAACTATAAATATTTGGGGACGTCAAAGGTCCAAGTATCAGAGTCTCAAGAGTTCTTCTGAAAAAAATCCCAGTCTTCAGTCCCTTTTCTTACTGGAAGAGCATGTCTGCTTATCTCTGATTGGGCTATAGGCACAGAAGAAGACGGTTATAGTGAAGTCTTTATGATTGTAGATCTTTCACACTGCAATGGTCGCGATCAGTGGTGCTGATTTGTTGGAATTACATGCAAGAAAATCTGCCATTATTCATAACTGCCCGTGTTGAGTGACGTAACATGTTATGAACGTGGAAGATAATTGGTTGTGTAACTGTCGGCGGAGATCATGAATGGAGGAAGCCTTCGGAGTGGAGGAAGAATTATTGTATGCTAGAGTTGCTTGGTTCAGAGTTGAAGTCTTTGGAGTGGAGGAAGCCTCAGAACAGAGAGGATCTTGAGGAGGTCGGGAATAACATGGACTTCGGAGGAGAGCTCTGATGTATCTCGGAGAGTTGAAAGGTGAGGGACACATGTTGCCATCTTGAACGGGGTCAGATTTTGATTACTACATCAATATATACTATGCGGTCAGGTTTTGATTACTACATCAATATATACTATGATCCAAATATCTACTTGTGAATCAGCCCAATTTCAAATCGTAGTACATGTGAGACATCAATTATTGTTGATTGAGAAAAACAAAATAGGATGGAAATAAAAGCGAGAAAGATGGTCATTTGGTGCTTTTAAAGCATTCAAGCACTGTTGGAGAAACTTTAAAAGATCTTTTTTCCATTTTCTTTTCAGAGTCAAATGAGATGAAAAGTTTGCCGCAAATATTGAAAATATTTTTTTCTTTCTTTTAGGAGATTTAAAATGTTTTCCTTTTCTTCGTTTTTTGTTTGTTCAATGTTTTCTTTTTCTTCTATTTTTCATTTTTTTAAAGCAATAGACATTAATTTGGAGGAGAAAAAATTTCTGAGGAAAATTAATCAGTAGAGCAACATAAGTCATGTTTTTAGGAGACTTCATATATTTTTTCTATAACACCCCGATCTCGAAGGTATGGAGACTTTATTGCGATGTAGATATGTAGGTCGAAATTACCCTCACATATATACGCTAAGCATCAGTACAGGCAAGAATTATTTTATGAAAATACGTGGTGCATCATACATTCCAACATATTAGTACATTACAAAGTATCATAGGATGTGACATAATATTACAAGAATACTACATCATTGATAAGTGCAAATGCAAGACTACAAAGAGATATACAATCATGAATAGTATAAAAAATGCTCACGAGTTATAAAAAGAAAACTCAAGAGTGGAGTAGAGGGCCTAGAAGGATAGGGCTCCGAACAGTCAACTGCTAATCCATAACGCTACTGCTGCGCAACTTTGATCACCAGAAAGTCCACCACGGTCTAAACTTCAAGATCTGCACATGCAGATCCAGAGGAGTCAGAACTCCCCAACGAGAGCTAAGGCAGAGCAAGTGGCGTGTAATTACAAGCACACGTGTATCGATAAATCTGAATTAAAGAGCATGTATTGAAAATCATGTGATGAGCACAGGTATGCAGGAGCAGGTAATGAGACAATAAGTAAAGTAAATATGGTAAAACTAGTTATATAAGCTCAAATTATCGATCCGTGAGGTTAGTACGTTGAAAGAATAATCTAAATAAGAAAACCCTCATCTGTATACCTTATACCTCGCGTCACCATTGCTTAAGTTTATATAACCTGAATTGTCTCCTAAACTAAGATAACATCATAAAATAAATAAAATTGATAATACCGAATACAAGTAAAATCAGTTGTACAAGCTCATATTATTGCTTCATAAGATAGGTACATTGAAGAAATAATCCAAACAAGGAAATGTTGGAGCCTGTATATGACAATTACAATTTTAAAGGAAAAGTGAATAGTGTTTATAATTAACTTATCAAGAAATATTAGTAACTTGAAGAATAAATGTCAAACACAAAAATAAAATCAAGAAGGCAATCGCAATCACAAAGATTTTTTTTGAAGATGTTTAGGTTTTTTGAAGATGGCATAAAATCAAGAAGATAGTCGCCGGCCACCCCAAGGAGAGGAGAGAGAGTAGGAGAGATATTGGGATTTTTTTGAAGATGGTAGAGGTCAAGGTGATGGTGGTGGTGATCTTGGTGGAGGTGGTGGTTGTTAAGGGTTTTAGTGGTGATGATGGTGGATGGGATGGTGGTGTAGTGGTGGAGAGGTGGAGACGAAGGAGGTCGAAGTAGAGTGGTGGTTATGAAGGAAAAGGAGGTAGAGGAGATGGGAGATTGTTGGGGGAGTGGTGGTTGGAGGTGGAAAGAGGCCGCCAGAGCTGGAGGATAGGTAGGGTGGTCGGCGACCACCGTGGGTTGGAGGTGATGGCTGAATATGGTGGAGAGGTGGTGGAAGTGAAGAGGTTGAAGATAAAGATGTTGATATTGTTGTTGAGGTGGTGGTTGTTAAGGGTTTTGGTGGTGATAATGGTGGATGGGATGGTGGTGCAGTGGTGGAGAGGTGGAGACGAAGGAGGTGGAAGTAGAGTGGTGGTTGTGAAGGAGGAGGAGGTGGAGGAGATGGGAGATTGTTGGGGGAGTGGTGGCTGGAGGTGGAAAGGGGCCGCCAGAGCTGGGGGATAGCCAGGGTGGTCGGCGACTGCCGTGGGTTGAAGGTGATGGCCGAATATGGTGGAGAGGTGGTGGAAGTGAAGAGGTTGAAGATGAAGATGTTGATGTTGTTGTTGCTGATGCTGGTGATGGTGTAGGAAGGTGTAGGGGAGAGAAGTTATGGTTTTGGTAGAGAAGGAAGGAGATGGTGGTAGATTTGATGGTGTTGGAGGTTGAAGATAATGATGATGATGGTGTGGGGAGAAGGTGGAGAAAGAGGTTATTGTGGAAATTGGAAGAGATGGAAGGAGAGTGGGAGTTGCTTGGGGAAGAGGGGGAACCTTCGCTGGCCATGGGGTCTTTCGGAGGAGGGCGTCGGCACTGGATCAGGTGGTGGTGGCCATTTGCTTGCAGAGAAGAGAAAGGGGAAAGAGAGAGAATTGAGAGTGAGAGGAAGAAATTAGGGAGATTTAGAGAAAGATTTAAGAAGAGGGCGAGAGTGATTTGTGGGTAAGAGGGAATTTTGCAGGAGGAGGCTTAACTATTGTCGTTACCGGTATAGGCTGGGGAAGAAGGAAGAAAATGGGGGGAAATAAGAAAGAAGAAAGGAAGAGATATAAAAGGGGAAAATATTTTGGAGTTGGATTTTGTGTGGGGACAAAAGAGAAAATAAAAAAGAAAAGAAAAAGAGAAAAGAAATAGAAATGGTGGAGAAAAATGGGAAAAGAAAAAAGAAAAGGAAAAGGAAAATGAAAAATATTCGGATAAAACTCTGTATCTGGAAAAAATATCGAAAACACGAAAAATGCCGAAAAAATAGAGTAACCCAGAAAGGTCCTGAAAAATTCTCAACATAGAAAATATTATATTAAGGTGTATGGTGAAATTGGACACAAGAAATTCAATTTCATTTTCAAAATAAAAATCTTAAAATCTACCAGCAATACTAATTGACACCAAATCCGATCAAATTTTGATAAATTCAGAAAAATCTCTAAAAATACGTTTAGATAGAAAATGAGATTCTAAAAAGTAATGTAAAAAAAGTTTCTAGAAATTCAAATCCGTTACTAAATTAAAAAATCTGAAATTGATCGGCGGTACCAGTCGATGCCTATTTTGAAGATTTTGAAATTTAATTCAGAAATTTTTCAAAAAATAATAAAAAAATCTAAAATATTAGAAAATTATGTTTAAAACCAAAATCAATCAAATCTGACTACCAGAAAGGTTAAACAAATCAATACACTAGGATTGGGTCCCCAGTTCAGACTGGAGTTGATTCTAAATTCAGGAATCTGGATTCAATACCAAACGATGATGCAAATAATCTTAAAAAAATAAATACGAGAAAAAATTGAAAGAATACAATCAAAAATTAGAAAATGTATCTAAGTACGAATTCTGGGAACGGGGTATTACATTCTACCCACCTTACAAAAAATTTCGTCCTCAAAATTTCGATAGGGAAAGATGAACATAGAAAAGATAGGGACAAGGATTATACCAATTAAGATATAAATAACTAAAGGTAACACTTCAAATCAACTAACCAATATACTCAAGATTTAGGCATCTTTTGAACTTCATGTCGTACAAATCTTCAGACGATACCATATTAATACAGATCTGATAATCTGAATGGTCTGATTAGACTGTCCGTTTTGTTTGAGAGTGATAAGATAAGCTGAATATAAGAAGAGTCCCTAACTTCTCTAAAGACTTAAACAAAATTACGATCTCAATCTCTGTCTCTGTCCAACACAATAATAACTGAAATAAGGTATAGCATAACTATCTCTCTCTTATAATTATCTGCCAGAACTGATGTAGACTGACCTGCTCTGAATAACATAAAAATGAGCTGACTTCAGAACTGTTTAAACTTCCACTGTTCGAACCATGCTAGAATCGATGATGATTACTTCTTTTGAAATGATGAGACCAAAGATACGGTACTTACCTGTTCAGAACTCATACTTACACTATTGGACATGATGTTATTCTTGAAAAAAGTCTGTAATAAGATTACTAGATATTATGCATGTTCTCTGTCACTCTGAAAGATGACCATAATACCATAGGCAAAAAAGCTCGATAAACTGATCGCAGATTAATAAAGAAATAGCCAACAATAATGAGTTTCGAATGCTCGCATTGATTACTCTGAAAAATATAATCAAGAATTTATAAGAACCGTAGAGAGTTCTGAATACTAACTTCTGGGTGATGACACGACTGTAGATTAAATATCTAGAGGATACATAAATCTTGCAATATTGGTTGAATAGATCTTCAATAAGGAATATGGCAATTGTGTTCAGCTGCAGCAAGAAAACCTAGTTCACTAAGTCCATGCAACACGTTAGGCAGGAGAAATCTGGAGAATGAGGCTAGGATGCTAAACTCTGACGGAACTACCCACGAGCGAAGTCATGGCCAGGTGGGGCCATTGCATAACACAACATCAGGCGCTAATCATTAGGGTGCAATGGAGCTAACGCTTTGCGAGGCTCGCACTATGTGGAGCTCACGCGGCGAAGTCAGCGCGTAATACAATGCTAAATGCTAAGTGTCAGGGTACAACAAAGCCTACACCTAGTTGATCTCGCGTGGGTAGGTCATGACTCTTGCTTGGCGAGGAGAGTGGGGTCCATGGCTCATCAAACCCATAGGGACAACTAGGCAATGTGACTCTGAAGAACATGATTAAGAAATCATACTAACCGAGATGACTCCTGAATGTTGTCTTCTAGATGTCAACCCTACGACAGATAAATTTTGAAAATATCTGAGTTCCGTGAAGTTGATAGAAGACATAGTGATTGTGTCTGGAATAGTAAAAATGGGAGAAATACTATAACTCTATTTGGCAGAAGTTTTGAATTCAGAAATTCATTTCCCATTGAAGCTCGCCGTGTAGTGATACAGTCTATCTGATTATATAAGTGATGGCTACCTCACTTTCTGTATTGATCTTCACTTTTTGTGCTAATCCCCATAGAATGCCTATACATATATATAAGAATAGAATGTGAAACCAAAGAATTATCTGATATAAGATAATACGATGCTCTAGAATCGAAGAATACCGTAATAGGGTGAGAATGAATCACATCTGTTCTATTGCTACCTCACTAATCTACCTATATCTTAAGTTGGATAAAGGCTACGTAAATCAGAATAGTAAAAAAATAGAAAGAATTTAAGAGTCAAAGAAAGGATGATCAAGAAGAAATAGATAATTCTGCACTTGTACTTAGATTATAAACAGGATTCATGCATTTTAGTTGCAAATTATTTTACCATTAATTTGCCGACTGGTTGTGCTATTGAATGTGTAAGCCTAGGCTCTGATACCATCCTGTGACGCTCTGATCCTGTGGGTACAGAGACTTTACTGTGACGTATATACATAGGTCAAAAATACCTTCACATATATATATTAAGCATCAATACACGCAAGAATCAGCGTACAAAAGTACGTGGTGCATTATATATTCTAACATATGAGTACAATTACAAAGTTATCATAGGATGTGATACAATATTAAAAGAATATAACTTCAACGATAGGCGCAAATGCGAGACTACAAAGAGAATACAATCATAAACAATACAAAAAAATGCTAACGAGTTACAAAAAGAAAACTCAAAAGCCGAGTAGGGGGCCTGAAAGGATAGGACTCTGGACGGTTAATTACTGATCCAAGACGCTACCGCTGCGCAGCTCTGATCACCAGGAAGTCCACCACAGTCCAACCTCCAAGATCTGAACATGTAGGTCCAGAGGAGTTAAAACTCCTTAAAGGGTGGTGGGACAAGAGCCAAGTGGCGTCTAGGGCAAGCACACCTGTATCGATAAATCTAGATCAAAGAGTCTATATTAAAAATCGTGTCATGAGCATATGCATACAGGAGCAAGCAAGAGACAGCAAGTAAAGTAAATGTGATAAAACTAGTATATAATCTAAAATACCGATCCGTTAGGTTAGTACATCGAAGGAATAATTCAAATAAGGAAACCCTTATATATATATATATATATATATATATATATATATATATATATATATATATATATATATATATTATATATATATATATATATATATATATATATATATATATATATATATATATATATATATATATATATATATATATTCTATACCTCACATCACCGTATCCTGAGTTCATTGAACCTGAATTATCTCCTAAACTAAAAAAATCATAAAATTGATAATACCATATACAAGCAAAATCAGTCATACAAGCTCAGATTATGTCTTCATGAGACAAATACATCAAAGGAATAATCCAAACAAGGAAATGTTGGATCATGTACATGACAACTACAACTCTAAAGGGAAAGTGAATAGTGTTTATAATAAACTTATTAAGAAATATTAGTAACTTGAAAAGTAAATATCAAACACAGAAATAAAATCAAGAAGACAATCGTAAACACAAAGATTTTACTCTGGTTTGGTCCTCCTGACCTACATTCTGTTCCTAAGTAACTCTTAACCTTGATTTTGAGAATTACAAAATCAACTCATGTGCACTAATTGATAAACACCCTTACCAATTCTGTACACCTCTTCTCTACACCGAAAAGACCTTTATATTTTATCGTTTACAACTTTCAATTTAGAAGCCTTGAATGTGGAGTGCACGTGGCACTTTGCAGTGGCCTATAGAGTTTCTCTTTTACTTCTACCTAACAAGTCATTTGAAAGTGGATTTAGGAAAAATGAGAGAGTATCTGATTTTTTGACAGAAATTTAGAATTTTTGAAGTTAGGAACTTGGAATGAATTGTGTTAATAGAAGTCTAAGAATCCCTAGCTACTTATAGGGCTTTGGTAACTAAAAACTAGTTATTGGTCATGGTCATTTCAAAATCCAAGAAAATAGTTGGTAGAAAAGAGGAAATAGGTATCAAAAGATCAGAATTATAACAGTTGTAAACTGCCATATCAGTCATCTGAAAGAAGTATCAGTCGACTGATAACACTATTCTGTGAACTATTAGTCGACTGGTTCAAATCATTAGTTGACTGATAAAACTATTCTATGATATATCATTCTTCTAGTCCAGATCATCAGTCTACTGGACAACACAAATATAAAATAGCAAAGTTCTGTTAGATCTCGTAGTCGACTGGCCAAAGTATTAGTCGACTAACTTGAGCATGATTGCACCAAATGAGTATGCATCAAGCTGATGATCTTATAACTTCTAGTAATCAACTATATGAAGCTATTGGTCAACTAATAGTGTGTGTTTGTATGTGTATGTGTTCAAGACTTCTACAATATCACCTATGAAAATAAAGGCATTATTACAACTTTAACTTCATGAACGTTGCTTATCTTCAATGTCTTAAATGATATCTTCTATCTTGATTCTTCATGTGAAAGTGGTAGAAGCCTTGTGATGTCAATATATAACTTGATAAGCAATTGGTAGCTTTGTATACTCTATAAGATGTTATTACACACACTTTGTGTTGTTATTATCAAAACATCAAAATAAGAGATCCAACATTCTCCCCCTTTTTGATGGTGACAACCAATTCTCCCCTGCATTAATGATGTTAGAAAACATATATATCAGAAATAACACATTATTCTCCCCCTACATTATGCTTGGTTAGTGACCAAAATCTTTGTGTTTGTGCTTGTCTTCTTGATTTTATTTCTGTGTTTGATATTTACTCTTAAGTTACTAATATTTCTTGATAAGTTTACTATAAACAATATTCACTTTTCTTTAGTATTGTAGTTGCCATATACAGGATCCAATAGGAAACCTTCATGTATATACTTTATGCCTCACTTCACCGTATCCTGGATTCATATAACTCGAATTACAAAATAACACGACAAATTATTGATTAGCATCTTATTATTATTACTCATTCTACTCACATATTTTGGTATGTGCTCTATCGTTCTAACACACATACATCCATATATGAGTAAGCTGAGGCTATTATTGGAAATGAGTTATGTTAACGATGGGACCCGTATATACCCAGGACCACAGCTCACGATGTTCTGGTGCTGACCTGAAACCTGCCGCTAGGCAAAAAAGAGGTGGGTCTTATTGTATACCCATTCAGGAATGTAACAAGAGGTAGGAAGCCAACGCTCCCCACGGACACCTGAAGACCCTCAGGCAGATCCGAAAGTTTTAGTTGAACAAACTAATACCACTTTAAACATATTCACCACTTGAAGTCCATCTGTTTTCCCTTACCCAATATAGGTTGGTCTTTTTATAGTTTATTATTATGTAATTATCATATTAAGGGAATAGCAGGAGTAGGATAGGTCAGGAGTTACAAGAGTATATAAAAAATAGAAATACAGGTCACTGTATATAATACATGATAGCAGGGCAGGATTCCCAAAATATGATAATTACAAGTCAAGTGGTAATATATCAAGTGGCAGTGATAAGTGATATCAAACTGGTATTAGGTGATAGCATGCGAAAATCAGGTGTCAAGTAATAGCATGTCTAGTAATAAGCACAGTAGATATTACTATACATGAAAGCAGTCCCAATATGGGGTTCGGTATGAATACAAGAAAATGGTACCGATATAGAAGATCAGTACCAATATAGGAAAATGGTACCAACACATAGAATTGGTATGAATACAGGAAAATAATATAGTTTTAGAAAATAATATAAGTAAAGGTTTCAAACTCTTCACAACCACTAATGAAAGAAAAATAGTTAGATTATCGAGCAGGCAAGTGTTGGCCCAGAGGTCTTTCACCTTAGTTTTAATGATGACTAACTTACGAAGATTAGTTTACTAATAATCTTGTATTTGATAAGTTTAGATATTGATCAAGATCTTTGTAGGTGATTAGCTTCAACAAAGGATTCAAAGTTAAGTTTTGGAGCTAACACGTGTAGCTTCAAGAGCTCGCTCGTCAAGATCGCATCTAGCACTCAAGTTGGAGCAAGCTCTACACATCGAGTTTTGACTGAGTCGTCTTGAATCTGGAGATCGAGAAGACTTCGATTTGTTTTGTTTTAGTTTATAGTTTAGATATTTTGTAAATATTGTTAGTTTTGATATACTCAAGTTTACACACACAAGTTATAAGCTTATTGGTTTCAGTTTAACCGGTTTTAAATTTTTAAGAATATACATATATGATTTTTCATGAATAGATAGAACCAAAAGTAGCTTACATGGTTTTATGCATGTTGAATTTAACCCATATACATTGTTTAGTTCATATTGTCTAAAAACTTACTTTGATGTATATCTAGTTCATGATTTCAAGATTTGTTTTTAACATAACCTAGTTTTGAATTTAAAGTCAAAAACATGGATATATCCTTTATATGTGTATTGGATTCTATCCATACACTCTATGCTTCCAATTGAGTTTAAATATCATGTTTTTATATTTATACAAGTTCAGAGATAAATCGGTTTTCAATTTAAAAGCTAATTTTGAAAAATACCAGTTTTAGTTTAAAGCTTATTTTCTATATCACAAAAATAGTTCAAATTGTTTGAAATATGTGTTGAATTTAGTCACACATATTTGTTCTTCAAATAATTATAAGAACTTATTTTTGTAAATTTTATGCATATTTAAAATATGAATTTTTCAAACCCTAAAACCCAGCCTGAGACCACTAGCGGTCGACCGACCGGTCGACCGTCTCGGTCGATTGATGTGCACAAAATGTGCACACTGCCTTGGCCTATGGGCTGATCAATTGATCAGAGAGTTCACTCTCTAGCTCTGGCCTCGATTGATCGGACGGACGACCGATAGGCAAATTGCCTTAAGGCGGTCGACCAAAAGGTCGACTGACATCCCTAACGGTCAGAAATCTGACCGTTGGCCGGTCGACCGGGCGGTCAATAGACATACCATCTGGGCCTGTTCTGGACCCCAATGGCTATAGTTTGGGAATCCTATAAATATGGGTTCCCTTGGCCTATTTCTCCCAAGATTTTCAAGAGTAATTTTCCTTATCTTTTTAATTGTTTTCAGCAAGTTTTAAAAAGAAGTTTTTGTGTCAAATATTCTCTTATCTTATTTGTTTTTAAAGTTTTAAAAAATAAAAGAAAATCATGTTTTTGGGAATTTTATTTTGTTCTTCATTTTATATATCCATCAAGAAGTTTATCCCAAGTATTTTCTTTATTGTTTTATTTTCAAACACTTTGATTTCTTACACACTTGAGTAAAGCAATTCTAATCCTATCTATATGATCTTATTTTTGTGAGAAAAATTGTATTTGATACTTTGAGATCACCAAGAGAGTTTGTGATCATTGGATCACCAAGTTGTAAACCTTTTCTTTGCTTTGGCTTTGTGACTTCCATCTTGTGTGGAGGTGATTGTGTTTGAGAGAGGAATTGTGTACTCTAAGTGTTGAGTTGTAATTTGTTGGTGAAGATCCCTTTGTGGAAGTCCTATGTAGACATAGTGAAAATTCTTCTGTGTGAAGGCGGGGACGTAGAGCAGTGGCTCGAACCTCGAAACATATCTTTGTTTTTGCGTTTGATCTACCATCTCTCAACTCTATCTCTCTTATATCTTACATTGCCTTACATTGCCTTACATTGTTCATATTCATATGCTAAATATAGTTCGTGTGTGCCCACACTTGTGTTGAACCAAGAGAGCTTCTAGTAGCATCTTAACTCTTAGTTTAGAGGAATTTCGAGGAGTAGGTCCTAAGTAATTCACGGAAAATTCAGTCTCACTCTTATTTACACATAGTATGTTTGCAATTAAGTTTTTAATTCCGCATTATTTGTCCTAAATTAACTAGTACACCTATTCACCCCCTCTAAGTGCACTTTCAATTGATATTAGAGCATCTACTCCTGATATTCGGTTTAACCACCAAGGAGTGTGACATTGGATTACTAATCTAGATTTGCATTTGCACTCATATAGTTTATACACACATGGTTTTCCTAGCCCCTTCCATGTATGATGTTTCTAACATCGATATGTGAAAGTTTAAGATGAGTGCTTATCTTAAAGCCCTAGGATTGCATGTCTACCTTGTCACTACCAAGAAATCATATTTTGATAATGACAAGTATTTAGGGGCTAATGTGCAAGCCTTAGATGCATTAAAGCATATACTGAGCAAAGCGCATCTTTTATTGTTTCTCATTGTGATTCTGCTTTTGTAGTATGAAACACATTGATCTCTCCCGAGTAACAAACGACGAACAATGTGAGAGAAGAGCCATTGTGGATGAATCCGAGCAAACGTGCTATATGGTTCAAGGAAATGACTTCCTTGAGGTACATTCGGATACTTATCTAGATGATAGTGCTATCTCTTCTAATGATGTTCATTATAGTATGGATGCCCATAAATGAAGAGCATTCCCTATTTTGTGCAAACTTGTTAAATAAATATAAACTTCTAAAAAAGAAAAGTTTTGAATTAAAAGATGAAAATAAAAACTTATTTTCTAAACTTGATATGATTTTGTAAGAGAACGTTGAGATTTCTGATGAAACGGACTTATTGAAATCCCAACTTGACCTTGCTTTGAAAAATAAAAATGATTTTGATCTTGTTTTGAAAAAAAATGAGGTTTTGTCTTCAAAACTAGATTTTGTTTTAAAAGAAAATGATTCCTTGAAAAATAAAATTGCTTTGTTTTCCAAAGAATTAGATTGGTTTCAAAAGAAAAAGTTTCTGATTTTCATGTTTGTCATACACCCATTGCTTCATCTTTTAGTGGTAAACATGTTGCAGGCTCCACTTTTTTAATCATTGAAAATGATATATGTGTTTTAAAGAAGAGTGTTGATTGTTGGGCTCCACTTTGAGCCAATGTGCTATGGATCACAAGAAATTGGAATTCATGTTCACAAGAAACATGCACTATATATTCATGCACACTATCCACAGTATACATATGCTTCTCATGTTCACACACATGACACCATGTTTGCTCATGTGTACACTTGTGCACATTGTGGACATATGGGCCACCTTACAAAGTTTTGTTATAATAGAATATATAATTTAAATTTTGCAAATAATTTATTTTGGTCAGAAAAGGTGCTAACCCCCATGGACCCAAAAAGACATGGGTACCAAAAGTCCCTTCTACTTTATTTGATGTAGGTGTAAGCTCTTACACGACGTGAAAGTAGTGGTGCTTTGATGGTGGATGCGATCCGAGCCTAAAGATCATATTTATGGATGTATCACTTTTCAAGGGATGTTTGGTGAAAGGACCACCCGGCTTGGAGACCTAAAGATTGGTTCATTGATTTTGGTAGCTATCTCTAACTCTTATTTTTTTCTTTTATATGAATGTTTTTTAGCATGTTATGTTTTAATGTTCATTTTGTTAAATGCAATTTTATTAGACATGAGATATACACAGATAGTCTTTGAGATACACTCATTCATATGGATTCATATTTTTTGTGTTCTCACTATAGTTTAGCTATTGTATATATCCAAGTTTTAAAATACGTGCATTTAACCTAATGATCATATTTGTTTATATTTTGTACTCCATGTTTTGATTACTTATTTAGATATAATTTTCATTAAAATTTGTGTTTATGCTTGTACAACTAGTGAGCCACATATGTGTTTATGCTTTATTTCTCATTTGTACCCATTAGATAGACTTGTATAACCTTGTTTTGATGATTCTTTCATTTTATCTAGTATTCCCTATTTTGTAAATGTTTTCATAAATATATGTTTAGCTTCATTTATATGTCAATTTTGTCTATAACTAATAGATATACATGTATATTTTAGAGTCATTTGCTTCCATGCAAAATTCTATTGCGGACTCGTTTATGTTTGGGATATGTATGTATACTTTTAGTTCCGACAAAACATACATATACCTTGAAGATTGTTTAGTTTTTGATAAAAATAGAATTTTTTGTATCATGATGATTTTTTAATTACCAAAAATGGGTTTAATTAAGCTCTATTACCCTTTTGCCCTCCTTATCTTGATTATCTGCAAGAGAGACCAAAACACAGTTTAGACTGACATTGTATTCATAAATCAGTAGGGAAATGCGATATTATAATGCAGAACTGTAGACTAATCACACCCCGGCACTTATCTTTTACTCGTTCCGAGCAAAATAAGAAAAGAAAAACTATACTATAAATGTTATTACACCACTTTCACAGGTGACGCGATTTCACTGAGCGTGTGCAATAAGCCGTTAGACCTCTAGGTTATCCCTAGAGGAGGAGTTTTGTCTCCTGAGGGTTTTTAGCGGATTGCACCCCACAAAATTCATAAAGAAAGAAGACAAATGTTGGTATTTTGAAAATACATTTTGAAAGAGAGACAAGTTTATGATATATTTTTGCAAAAATATAAGCGATTTAAGATCATAAGTCCACCAAAAATTATTCTTCCTTAACTTAGCCTATATATAAGATCTTATTTTCAATTAAGGTAAGAATTCAAAATTGAATTGAATATTTTATGCTTCATAAAACCTAGATAATCTGCACTTTGTGATAGTGAAAATTGTTAGCCCAAAGGTTACAATTCTCGGGTTATGTGTTTGGATGATAACAAACCATAAAAAAGCTATTTGGTACTAATAGAAGTTCAAGAATGAATTTCAGGTTGGTACAAGTATGGATGGCTCAAGCAAGGGATATTAGGTTCTAACTCTATCACTGCTCAACATCAAGTTTCAGAGACGCTTGCTTGTAGACTCATCCTGTAAATAGTTTTTGTTAAATATTAGAATATATGGTTGAAGGTCAAAAATACCCCTCCCCCAAAATGCACGTTTTTTAAAAGTATGATTTTAGATTCTCAAATTTTCTAAAATGTTTTTTATCAAGCTTTGGACTTATATCTAGTAGCTATGTATGTTTTCTATCTTCCAAAATCTAAATTAAATTATTTTAAAATTTTACATATCTTCAAAATTATTTTTTCAAAAACTTTTTTGGCTAAGGTCGGTCGACCAGTGGTCGACCGTGCCTATTACAGGCCAAAAAGGTCGGCCACACGGTCGACTGGAATTCTGGCAATTGGGGTTATGCATATTGTGCACGTTCCCGGTCGACCGGTCCCTGTTGCGGTCGACCGGGCGGCGTCGACCGACTGTGAGTAGCCAACTCTCGGTTTGTCATGGTCGACCGATCGGTCGACCGGAGGAGGCTAACGGTCATAATTTTTAAAAGTCTGGTCGACCGTCTGGTCGACCGTGAGTCTGCTGTTTTAACAGAAGCAGCTTGTTTTTGAAATCAGTTCTAAAACGTGTTTTGATTTTAAAAACGTGGTTTGCTGAATTGAGGGTTAATTTCTTCCTCTTTCATGCTGGTAAAAGTTTTCTAAGTTTACTCTTCCTAAAACCTAAATAAAGGGGTCATTAGGGTAGAGGTTTTCACCATAATAATTTGCAAAGATTCAAAGTTTTGTGCTTACTTGAGAAAAAGTTTTTATTTCAGTTTTTGTGCTATTACTCTCTGAAATTCTCTTCAAGTTTTGATTCTGAAAATCTCTCTTCTATTTTCAACTTTCACTTACAAAACTTTGAGCTTCAATCTTATATATTATTCTCTAGGATTTTTGTAAAGAAGTGTTTTCAAGAGAGAGTTTGTGGTCTTTTGATCACCCAGTATTTATTGTAATTGTTGCTACGCTACCTCTGGATTAGAAGAGTGTGTTGAGGAGTTATGTACTCTATAGTGGTTGTAATTTCTTTGGTGGAAAGTTCTAGTGGATTGAAAATCCTTCATGGTGGTGAAGGCAGGGACGTAGAGCAGTGGCTCGAATCTCGGAACAAATCTCTTTGCTTGCGATTGATTTCTTGTCTTTCTTATCTACTTTATTTTCATTCATTTATTGTCGATCTATCTCTTACAATAAGATTGTATTAAGCACCTCAAACTCTTATCTAGAGGAATCACGAGGAAGAATTTTAGAACCCTTCACAGGGTATACAGCTTCTAATCTTGCATCATATCATTTTTATTTTGCATTGAATTTTGATTTGATTTGCCTTACACCTATTCACCCCCCACTAGATGTAATTTCAAAATTTCTGGGATTTCGACTCTAACCATCAAGCCATTTATTTATATATATATATTTCTTTTTCTTTTTTTTCTCCCTTAGTACTTCAACTTTCTAGTTCACCTGGGTAGTGAGCCTTTAACCGATGACTCTCAGACCGGACTATCTTAGGGCACCAGATGAGAAAACATCCCTCGGGTTTAAGGACTCGAGTAAACAAGGCCACAAAACAAAGAGGGGATTATTTATTTATTATTACCATCTTTAGGCGTGAATAATCATGTTTCTTGAGGTATAGTTATCTGGCTTAATAAGTGATTTTTTCTTTCATATATAATATATTTATTTTTTCTTTCTATTTATTTTTGCTTTATAGCATTTTAGGTCTTTTTTTCCATCCCAAAAATGTGTAAGTGTGAAGAGCATACTATCTAAGGCAAAAAATTTGAGATAAAATTATCTTCCCAATCTTTAATACTTAACCTATAATTTTAAGATCTATTATTTCAACTAGGTTTAAGATGTCATAATTAAGCCTTCCTTAATTTCTAAGATCATCTTAATTTTCTTAAAAATAGATCAAAACTTTGTCTCTTACTTCAAAAAGTTTTTAAAGAAAGAGAAAAATCCTATGCATAGGAAAATTCTAAGAATATCCTAAAAGAAGTGTAAAAGAAAGAAAATCTAAAAATTCTACGTTAGTAAACCCTCCCCCACACTTATTTCATGCATTATCCTCAATGCATCGTGAAGTATGTATGCATGAAATAAATAGAGAAGGAAGGAAAAATCACCCAAGGTGGTGGTTCTGGTGGTGGTTGTTGACACTTTAAAAAAGACAAGATTCATACTGGCTTGAACAATGTCTAAACTTGTTGACATTTATAAAAGACAAGTGATAGATAAGCTGACGACTAGTTCTGTACCCATCTCCGAGGGGATAGCCTCGCCTGAGAGGCTAAGTTTGCCCAACTTCGCCATGAAGCCGTTTAAAGCTCTATCAGTGAGCTAACTTACAGCTTCGCCTGAAGTGCTCAGTTAACTCTACAGAGAGTTACCTTTGCTCGAAGCCACTCGCGACCGCGCTGAAGGATGGTCGGTAGCTTCGCCACAGATGTTTATCCAGTTCCGCTGAAGAGCTTTCTTCTGACTTCGCCAGAGGCTCATTCCACCTCTGCTGTGAGCTCGTTGCGGCAGCTCCGCTGCGGGTCTTTTATGGTCAATTTTTACCAATCAAATCTCCAGATGAGATCAAATCTTTAAGATCAAGATCAAATCCAATCGAGATCAAATCTGAGATGAAATTTGGTAGTTGTTTACCATAATCTCTTGACTCTCCTAAAACAAGTAAGAAGATCAGGGGAGATCTTTTAATTATTTGAAAAGAATTAAAACAGATCAGGAGATTGACGCTACGTGCTATTCCTAACTTCGCAGAAGCTGATTCTAGCCTCGCAGCAAGGCTACTTTTTAGATTTAAATAGATTGACTCAATCTGTTTCCAGATTTTCAAGGGACAATTATACCCCTGCTTTCCCTATAAATAGCCCACCAGAGGCACAAAGAGGGCACACACGTGCATAGGCAAAGAGACGCACAGAGAGAGGTGGCTAAATAGAGATCTATTCTTTGCTTTCAAGAATTCAGAGAATTCAGAAAACTGCTTCTTCTAATCAGGGTGCTGATACCCTCTCCGGAACCAGGCGAGAAGGAATTCCCAAGTGGAGGCAGTTTGAGAAGTAACAAGAGGGTTCTACCAACCTTCTGTTCTCCGATTCCCCGAACCAGGTGAGAAGGGAATCCCATCGATCGCATCGTCAAAGGGACAAAGTGGTAGCACGTTGACCAGACTCCTATCGGCACACTTCTCCAGAATCGCAGAGAAGATCTACTTGTAATCTTTTTAGAATACTTGTAATTTAGCTCCTCGACCCCTTTTTATAAGTTTTACCCTTTGCTAAATCAATGAAAAATAAGATGGCGACCCCGCTGGGGACTGAATTCTCCACTGTTGAGAATCAAGTGTCGCAATGCGACGAACAGACATTCGGGTCTATCTCTGAATTCAAGGAAGCCGGTGTGGCTAGAGCCCCTCTGGATAAATCTTCAAAGCAAGTCTCTGTGGAGACAGATGAGGCCCTCTGCGAGCCTACCGCGGTCCCCTGGCGCAACAAGAAAGCAGGCCCGCAATACAAAGATCAGAATCTTTAAACTGTCACCTTCAAAAACCTAATCGTTCACTTCGACCAAGGAAAATTCGAAGAACTCTCTGGGGGTGGCCCAATGCTCCATGCACGGAAGCATAGAAAGGTCTCTATGGCCAAGGTTTCGGAACATAAACCGAAAGCAGAATCCTTCCAACACCTCCCAGCCTCGCGTGTGGCTAGTCAGGTTCCCTGCGAACTTAAGTCTCCTCTTTCAAAGTAGATATAGAGGCCAAAGCAGAAGGCCCTATATGGAGCCGTAGGCGTAATTACGCCACAAGTTCGTCTCTCTCACGAAGAAAAAGGCAAGGAGCCTGCCTGTTCTGATGAGACTGCTAGCCGCGAAGTTACAACGGCGATCACGCCTTCGCCTAAGTCAGGAGCAGTAACTCCTTATGCCAGTCTCGTTCTCATGAGCAAAGCTACTGTACCTCAGGGTACGCATGACATTCACAGCCGTGAAGCTGGAACCAAAGCACCACAGCGTGCTTCGTTCTCCAGTTCTTCAAGTACTAAGCTCACTCTTTGCAGCAAAACTAAGAGATTGCCCCTAAGCGCTGATAGCGGTGCTTATACAGCTTTAGCGCCCAAGGGCATTTGATTGGTAGTGAAAAGTGCATTTTTATCATTACATTTACCATCACATTTTCATATTTATTCATATAATCATGCACAATTAACTAATATTTATTATTTATTGTGTGCAGGCCTTGAGAAATAAAAATAAAGGAATAAAGCCTCAAAAGAAGCCCAAAAGCCCATGTTTAAAGCCCAATGTAAAAGTTGCAATTAACAATTGTCAAAATTGCAATTACTAAGGGAATTGTTGTAAATACCAAAAGAAGAGGGAAGGATAGACTTCTATTCAACCCTAAATACTTGCAGGATGAGGATAAAAGCCAAAGAAAGAGAGTGCAAAGATAATAAATTCATTTAAAAGATATGGGAAGATTTGAGATCTAGGGTAACTTGCTTCCCAAGTTATCTCGAAATCCCAAGATGAAGAGTCGGGATACAACTTCCAGAAGACTACACCCAGATGGACGGACCAGGGGAGGCCATGTGCCAAAGCGCGTGGCCAACCGCCTCTATTTGGCCGCAGAAACGCGGCCCAAGCCGCGATTCCGTGGCATTCCTGTCTTATCCCGCTACCAGTTTTCGTGGAGGAGTCGTTCTGGGACTCTACTTCCTTCTGCACCTATAAATACCCCTGCAGACGCAATAGAGAGGGCTATCCAGAAAAGATTAGGGTTTTTCTTTAGCTTTTCCTTAAATTTCTGCAATTTGTAATTTCGTTTTAAAGGCATTGTGGAGAAGAAGGAGCTTGTATTTGGAGACATATTTTCGAATAAAGGTTACCTCTTTTACTATTTGATTCTTGTTAGTTAATTTTATTTCTTTTCTCTGTGATCTCTTGTTTTTTTGTTTTTTAATCTGTGATCTCTTGTTTTGTTTTTCCTTCTTTAACAATTCTTCTCATTAAGTAAAAATAAAATAAAATAAAAAAATAATTATAAAACAAATGATGTCTAACTAATTCCTTGTGTGGTTTGCTGATCTCTTAAGCAACCCTAGGGCAAGTTAGGAGTTGAATAGATTGATGATCAGTTTTTAGAAACCCTAGGTCTAAGATTGCTTTTCTTGAAGATTAAACTGATAGTTAGATTTCTTAATGTAGGTTGCACACTTAAACAACTCCTCATGACTTCATACTTAAGAACTAGGACAGCATAAATTTAAGATAACACTTTTCTTATGCTGTACTTAGAAGTTAGGATGAAACCTTGTTTAGTTTTTGGTAATGCAACTTAGTTAAATTCTAGTATCATCTTCTCTTGCTTGAATTCTTCTTAATAAACCTAGGGTAAATCATATATATCTCAAGATGACATTGAACATCCAAGACTTGCATTGTGGGTTGTGATAGTAGATCAGTAAAACCATACCTCTTTAATCATATTTCAAATCTAATCTCTCCTTTGTTTTGTTTGAAGCATACAGAGAAATCGGCCGAAAAGCTTGCATCGCATCCTTCCCTGAGGATCACGACCCGCTTTGGCCCTTGCTACAGCGGATAGCATTGAGACTTAGAACTCTACAACTCAATCTTTTTCTTTATAAATTCTCAATTTCAATCAAAATTTTGGCGCCGTTGCCGGGGAAGGAACGGCACGATTTTCTCAAATCTAACTTTTTTATTCTTTCTGTTTGCAGGTTCAGAAAACAGGAAAACTAAACAGCAGTAAGGACACATAGCAACTCGGTGCCTCTGCCCTCGAAGGCAGAGCACCAGAGCCTACTTCAAAGCCGCGGGTCCGCGGCAAAAGCCGCGTTTCCGCGGCCTGAGTAGTTCACTACTCATACATTTTTCTGCAGGTTGCTAAAAATTGCAATTACTGCTTACTGCTGTGATATATTTTCTCTGTGATCATTCTGCAACTGCTAACTAATAACAGTAACCCATTTGTTGATAATAAAATTTTTTTTAAGACTCTTGCATCTAGGGCACGTGTCTATTTTTAATTTTTTTATTCTGTTGAAGAGTGCTGGCGACAAGGTACGTTTGCATAGCATATAGATTAGAAAACACTCTTGGCTGATTTACTGCTTTCTTGAGTGATTACTTTTCTACTGCTTTACACGTACACAAAAATATCTTAAGGGCATAACCCATTAACAAGATAAGGTGGGGATTTCATCACCTTCCCTTGGCCCAAAAATCATATCTGTCACACTCACAACCCTAACCTTAAGTAAAATTTGACTAGACGTTGGCCTTAGGTTAACTCGGACTCACTAGGAGATTGACCGAAGGAGGAAAGTTGTTCGAAATTAACTCTTGCCAAATCGGTGTCTAGGCGGGGATTGAGGGCCGAAGCCCGAAGAACGGTGGTTATTTAATTAAGGAACGTCTTTGACGGAAAACCTCCCACTGGTCTTGCCACCTACCTGGCCGATTAACTTGTGGTTAAGGTCGACAATAGACCTCCTAAGGACAGTCTAAAGTTAGGAGTCGTCTAGGTCAAGGATTACCCTAGAATAGGATTTTTGTTTGTTTTTCTTTTTATTGATTGATTGGGTGAACTTGTTTGCTAATTGTGCATGTCCGCTTGGTCGAGAGACCCACTTACATCCAGGCTAACTAGAACTAGTTCACCACCCGAGCAAAAGCCCGACTCACACATGGCACAACCACCGTCACTCCAAGATAGGTTCTATCCTATTAGGACCTCTCTTCCTTCTTGCATCAAGCTTACTAATGAAGGTGTTGACCCATTTGAACTCAAGCCACAATACATCAACACCCTTCCCAAATTTCATGGACTTGAATCCGAGGATGCATACTTCTTCATAAGGGAATTTGAAGAAGTATGTCTCATGATGAATGTAATATCCCTAATCTAAACTACTGTATTTTTATTTTTCTAAAGTATTTATTTTGATTTACTGATTATTTTATTTAATCAAGTTTTTCCTGTGATTATTATTGTTGAATATGCAAATTATTTTCAGATAGTAAATAGCAAATTATTCTTCCATTATTATTTATTGTTATTTCTATTAGTGTATTATTATTTCTATTGTTAGTGCTCAGTAATTATTATTAGTGTTTCTGTTATTTATTATTATTATTGGTTTGGTCATGTAATGTTATGGGTATTATTAATATTATATTTTAGTTAAGTAATGTTACTACTAATGTTGGATTATTATTTTGTAGAGGTGTTTGTTATATTCCCTTCCCTTGATTTCCATTCATGTCTTATTCCTAATCCTACCCATTAGCCCATAACCTTAAACCCATTATCTAATCCATACTCATTTACCCATTAGATCCAATAGCCCACCAATCTAAGACCCATTAACCTATTTGGATCCTAACCCATTACTCAATCCAAACCCAAACCCATTACCCAAATATCTAATCCTATCATATCTAAATCCTAACTAATCCCCTCAAAAATCTCCACCAAATCCTAATCCCATGATTTTCTCTCCCTAATCCTCTCCTCAAATCCCTAATCATATCATCTCCTCCCACAATGTAATATCCCTAATCTAAACTACTGTATTTTTATTTTTCTAAAGTATTTATTTTGATTTACTGATTATTTTATTTAATCAAGTTTTTCCTGTGATTATTATTGTTGAATATGCAAATTATTTTCAGATAGTAAATAGCAAATTATTCTTCCATTATTATTTATTGTTATTTCTGTTAGTGTATTATTATTTCTATTGTTAGTGCTCAGTAATTATTATTAGTGTTTCTATTATTTATTATTATTATTGGTTTGGTCATGTAATGTTATGGGTATTATTAATATTATTATTTTAGTTAAGTGATGTTACTACTAATGTTGGATTATTATTTTGTAGAGGTGTTTGTTATATTCCCTTCCCTTGATTTCCATTCATGTCTTATTCCTAATCCTACCTATTAGCCCATAACCTTAAACCCATTATCTAATCCATACTCATTTACCCATTAGATCCAATAGCCCACCAATCCAAGACCCATTAACCTATTTGGATCCTAACCCATTACTCAATCCAAACCCAAACCCATTACCCAAATATCTAATCCTATCATATCTAAATCCTAACTAATCCCCTCAAAAATCTCCACCAAATCCTAATCCCATGATTTTCTCTCCCTAATCCTCTCCTCAAATCCCTAATCCTATCATCTCTCCCACTAGCTGCACTCTCTCCTCTCTCCATCTGCGGCAACCAGCCTGCAGCCTGGCACCCCCCACTCGGCCAATCTCCTCCCACATCCAGCGCGCACGGCAGCAACCTCCTTTCCTCTCCACTTGCGGCAGCCAACAGAATAGCACCCCCTTTCACCTCTCTCCACCAGGTCGCAATCAACAGGGGACCAGCAACAAGAGCACCAGCAGCCAGGCTGGTGCACACTCGCAGCAGCGGCCTCCTCCCCTTGCTGGCGACGCCCAGCAGCAACGACGGATCAGCAGCAAGCCCCCTGCGTGCCCAGCTCCGTGGCTGCATCAGCAAGCAACCAGCGACAACTCTCCTTTCGATTCTTTTTATTATGTGTACTTGATTCTAATTATGATTCCATGTGTACCTATATTAGTGTAGAGATTGTGTATATTGATGTGTGAGAGAGAGAGATGCATATATGTGTTTAATAGCTTGGGAGACCAGATTTAGTATGCCTCTAATATCTGTTCTGGCAGAGGTATTAGTCGACTAATATCTGTTATTAGTCGACTAACACCTCTGTTAGTCGACTAACCCCAGAAACTTAGTCGACTAGTATAGCTTCCAGGAATTGTTGGATTCTCTGTTTTTCCACTGTTAGTCGACTTGATAAATATAGTAGTCGACTAGCAGTTAGTGTAGTCGACTTACCCTCTAGCCCTAGTCGACTAATAAGTTGACCTGGAGTTGTGTAGCTCTCTGTATACCCTGTCAGTCGACTTGCCCTTCCTAGATAGTCGACTTGGCCTTGTGTAGTCGACTTGATCCCCTTGATTAGTCGACTACACCTTCCCCTAGTCGACTTGTTTATAACCCTAGTCGACTACTATTAGTCTGTCAGCTGTGTGTAGTTCCTTTATTGGATTGGGACTTCACTCATGGATTATGTGATGACTATAGATGGATGTATGTGACTTCAAGGGATGGATGTTGGTGGTAATGACTTGATCTAATAGAACTTAGATGCATGTATATGTTATGATACCGAGTGTTGGGATGTAATGATTGATCTTAATAGAAGGGGGAATTGTGAATACTTATGAATCAGCGTAGATTGATGGAGAGAGAGAGGACTAGTACTGATATTGATATATGTTGGAACGAAAATTATTGTATCAGGTTGCTCGGTGTGTAATAATACTTAATGATCATGGAACTATTGGAATATGAGTTGATTGTTATGACTTTATATTGATCTTGAGTTAGAGGTTATCCAGAATTTATATTCTTTATATTGGGGCCTGATCTGTATTAAGATAAGATTAACGTAGTTGGTTTATAGTTGTGACCATTTGGGATTTGTTTAGATGATATGTTGTTGATGTTGAGTACCAAGAATAGATATTCTAGACCACATGTTGTTTGAGGATGTTTCTTCTGTAGTTATGATTATGGAGTATGTTGACTTGTTGATATTGAGGACATACCGTGTGCTTCATGTATAGTGACTGATCAATTCAGTTAGGGAGATAGAGTTGTTATGAGAGTGATCTCATTGATATTGGTGATTATAATATATGTTCAGAGTTTTATGATAGCTATTGATCGATCTGATTATTGATGACTAGAGGTGTCTAGACTGTTATTGTATAAATTCATGTTATTGAAAGTTACTGGGAAAATATTGTTGGACCGTAACACTTTCATTGTTCTATTGTTCTACCGTTTATACGGTAATATTGTTCACATTGTTATTGTTACATTGATATTGTTACTGTTACTGTATCATCCCAGTAATCGAAATGACATGGATATTGATTGTTATAAATGATAATATAAATCGACAACTTACACTGGGATTGGGGAAATTGATGGAGGAGACAGCGTCTGTATTTTGGGTGGACCTAGGATACAGGTTGCGCAGCCGAGATACGGTTCCACTGCAGGGTTCCGGGGGATGACTGACATCCCGTATTGTTCATTGTTGTCATTATTATTGACACATTGTTAGTTATTGACTACCTAGCGGTAGGACCTGGTTCAGCGCCAGGTGATTGGGCTGTGGTTCCGGGTATGTACGGAACCCACCTAAAGCATGGACAATGTCTCTTCTATTAATTTCAATAACTTAGGACCCTGATTGACACGTGTAGTAGGCGTAGTATGGGATGCGCCTATTACAGGTGGCAATTGGTGTTCGCTGACATAATAAATAACCAACTGAAATCTCACATTGACATTGTAGACTGAACTTGTATACTGACTGATTGTAAACATCTAATAATACCAATGAACTGACTGTACACCTGACACCCGATTGGACATCTGATTTTGTATTGATTGGCTTTATTATTTTCTATCCATGTGTTATATGTTACTTCTGTTTTATTCCAGCATATGTGTTCCTAGTTTGCTCACATTTATATTCGCATGTCTTTTCCTTTTTCTCTTATACATTCACTAGGAGTTCTGACTCCCTGGATCTGCATATCCAGATCCAGGGCTATTTATTGTTGATCAGGTATTTGGAGAGGATCATATTTACCTTGAGGAGCTGGAGTCTCTCCCTTTTGATTATCGGTATTCCTACTCTTCTATTCATATATCGCATCCTGTCACATTCCTTATTCTTACTCATATGCTATCATTGTGTTAGACTTTATATATATTATTGCAGTGATTTTGATTTATGGTAGAGAATTATAACCTGTTCAGGTTACTTTAGGCTTAGCGTGTATACGTGGAGTATTTTCCTCGCGTATATACGTCGCCGACTCTCGTTGCGACTCCGTTTCCTCGTATTTTGGGAAGCGGGGCGTGACAATGAATATACCTAAGTTAGGAAAAGATGCCATCAAACTTAAGTTTGTCCCCTTTGCTTTGAAGGATTTAGCAAAGAAATGGCTCTACAGTCTAGAGGCCGGTTCAATATCTTCTTGGGATAATTTCGTTAAGGCCTTCTTAAAGAAATTTTATCCCGTCCATAAGACTGCACTGATTAGGAAGAACATTTTACAGTTTAAGCAAACAGCCAATGAACCTTTTTGGAAATACTTCGAACGTTTTAAGGACCTCCTTTCCCAATGCCCTCACCATGGGATAGAGAAATGACGACTTTGCCAAGTTCTATATGATGGATTAGATTATCCAACTAAAATGCTGTTAGAATCCATGTGCCAAGGAGGATTTCTGCAAAAGAACGAAGATGAAGGATGGTTATTATATGAAGAATTAGCTGATAATACCATCCAATGGGAACCTACTCTGGAAAAATTTAGGACTAATGACCCTACTTCTTCTAAAGGAGGTATCCATTCCATTGAGGCCAACGTAGCAACCGATGCTAAGTTAGCTGCTGTTATGCGAAGACTAGAGGCTCTTGAAACTAAAGAACCAGTCTCTGTGAACCAAGTCAGCCCAACATCTTCGGCGGGCTGTACTTATTGTCAAGATATGAACCATGTGTTCGAGGAATGTCCCGTCTTTATCGCGTATCAAAGCTTGCCCGAACATATGAGTGCGGCCTTCACAAGGCCCGCCAACAATCCTTATTCGCCCACCTACAATCCCGGTTGGAGAAATCATCCCAATTTTTCATGGGGCCCAAGCAACAATGATCAAACTAGGCCCAAATTCTCCAACAATTTTCAAAATCCGCCTTATCAACAAAATTTCCCTAGCAAAATCCTCCACCGTCTTTCCAAAATTCACAAATGGAGACAAGACTTTCAAATTTGGAAAGAAAGGTGGACACTCTAGTTAAAAGCCACGACACGCTGGCTCAAGTCTTAACTAGGATAAAGATCCAATTGAACCAACAAGAGAGACAGAGGGGAACTCTACCGAGTCAGCCATTGCCAAACCCTAGGAATCCTAGGCAAGCCAATGAAGCTCAAGACCCAAACCAGTGTCACTTGGTTCATACACTAAGATCGGGGAAACAAGTTGATAATCGAGTATCCATGCCACAGGATCCATCTCAGTCATCCATTCCATCTAGCTCCACTCCTTCTCCACCCAGCTCTAATGAAACTGAAGTTGAAAAGTCAGCAGTACAGGAGCACCAGCCTATAGCCCCATTTCCAAATAGGCTTAGAAGCAACCACAATGCACATATGGAGAAACTACTAGAGGTGTTTAATCAAGTTAGGCTCAACATCCCACTTCTTGATGCAATCCAACAGGTCCCTAGTTATGCCAAATTCCTCAAGGACATGTGCACCAAGAAAAGAAAGACAAATGTGCCTAAGAAGGTTTTTCTATCCACTAACATTAGTGAGCTATTGTCCAACCAGATCCCAGTCAAGTACAAGGACCCTGGTTGCCCCACCATCTCTTGCACCATAGGTCGAGCAGAAATCAATCGAGCACTCCTCGATTTAGGAGCTAGCATCAATTTGCTCCCTTTCTCCGTATATCAACAACTTGGATTAGGTGAACTCAACCCAACCCAAGTTACTATTCAATGGCTGACCGCTCAATCAAAGTTCCTAAGGGAGAAATCAATGACGTCCTCATACGGGTGGGAGAATTCATTTACCCAGTCGATTTCATTATTTTAGAGACACAACCTGTGTCTAATTCTAGGTCCCAAACTCCCGTCATCTTAGGAAGACCGTTCCTAGCAACCGCAATGCAATCATAAATTGTAGAAACGGATCCATGAGATTGACTTTTGGGGATATGACCAAGGAAGTCAATGTTTTCAACCTAGGTAAGCATCCCTACGATGTGACCGACCAACCCTTTGAGGTTAACTTCATTGAAAATATGACGAGTGAGCACAATGAGGAGATCACACTAGAATCAGAGGAAGAGGAAGACTTAGAATCAAGTGATCTCAACCTTGATGAGATCGAATTGGCAGAAAATCCTAGTTCTATAGAGATGGAAAAGTCAAGCGTAACACCTCCACCCATCGAGCCACCTCCTTCTTTGGAGTTAAAGACCTTGCCTAAACATCTTAAGTACGCCTACCTAGGTGAACAAGAGACGTTACCGGTCATAGTTGCATCCAATCTGACTAATAGGCAAGAGGAAGACCTACTGGCAACCCTTAGGAGACATAGGGAAGCCATTGGTTGGACTATGGTAGATATCAAGGGACTGAGCCCTACGATAGTCCAGCATCGTATTCATCTAGAGGAAGGGGTTAAACTGAAGAGGGATCCACAGCGTAGGTTAAACCCACTCATGCAGGAGGCTGTACACGCCGAAATAGTGAAACTGTTAGATAATGGGATCATTTATCCCATTTCCGATAGCGAATGGGTTAGCCCAATGCATGTGGTCCCTAAGAAGTCTAGCTTTACTGTGGTAGAGAATGACAAGCATGAGTTAGTGCAAACACGATTGCCTACTAAGGTTCGAGTAAGCATAGACTATCGCAAGTTGAACGCCGCCACTAGGAAAGATCATTTTCCTCTCCCATTTATCGACCAAATGCTGGAACGATTAGCCGGTCATGAGTATTATTGTTTCTTGGACGGTTATTCAGGATATAACCAAATCCCTATAGCCCCGGAGGACCAAGAAAAGACAATGTTCATGTGCCCATTTGGGACATTTGCCTACCGTCGAATGCCTTTCGGCCTATGTAATGCCCCCGCCACATTCCAATGTTGTATGTTAAGCCTGTTTTCTGATATGGTCGAGCGCTTTTTAGAGATTTTCATGGACGACTTCTCCGTCTATGGAAATTCATTTGACAATTGTCTTCATCACTTAGAGCTAGTACTGAGTAGATGCACCGAAAAGAACTTGACCCTCAATTGGGAAAAGTGCCACTTCATGGTGCAGCATGGGATTGTCCTAGGTCATGAGATATCTAGGGAAGGGATAAAAGTGGACAAGGCTAAGGTGGATATCATAGCCAAACTTCCAACTCCATGATGTGTGAAGGACATTCGGTCTTTCTTAGGACACGCTGGGTTTTATCGTAGGTTCATTAAGGATTTTAGCAAAATTGCTAGACCCCTTACAAACCTTCTAGCTAAAGACGTGCCCTTCATATTTGACGATAGGTGCAATAGTGCTGGGAAAAGTTGAAAGTGGAACTTATTTCTGCACCTATCATCTCACCTCCGGACTGGTCCATGCCTTTTGAAATCATGTGCGATGCCTCAGATTTTGCAATAGGTGCTGTCTTAGGACAGCGTAAGGATAGCAAGCAGCACGTGATCTACTATTCAAGTAGGACGCTTAATGACGCCCAAATGAACTATACTACAACCGAGAAGGAATTCTTGGCAATAGTGTTCGCTTTGGAGAAATTCCGCCCATACCTACTTGGTACCAAGACCACGATTTTCACCGACCATTCTGCACTTCGATACCTTATGCTAAAAAAGGATGCGAAGGCCTGACTCATTCGTTGGATCCTCCTCCTTCAAGAATTTGATCTCGAAATTTGAGATAAAAAAGGTGTTGAAAATGTTGTCGCAGACCATCTCTCTCGCATGCCTAATACACCCTCCGACGAACTGCCCATCAATGACAATTTTCCCGATGAACAACTTCTAGCCATCTCTAAGGAACCATGGTTTGCTGACATAGTAAATTACTTAGTCACAAACCAAACACCGCCTAATTGGTCAAATCAGGATAGATACCGGTTCTTGTCTCAAGTCCGGTATTACATATGGGAAGATCCATACCTTTTCAAATATTGTAGCGACCAAATTATTAGGAGATGTGTCCCCGATGAGGAGACTAGAAGCGTTCTAACCTTTTGTCATGAGTTCGCTTGCGGTGGACACTTTGGTCCCCGCAAAACTGCCGAAAAGATCCTGCAAAGTGGCTTTTATTGGCCTACTGTGTTCAAAGACGCATTCGAGTTTTGCAAGACTTGCACAAGATGTCAAATGATAGGAAGAATTTTCAAACGAAATATGATGCCCCTAAATCTAATTCTAGAAGTAGAACTTTTCGATGTTTAGGGCATTGATTTTATGGGACCCTTCCCTAATTCGTTTGGGCACCAATACATCTTGTTGGCCGTAGACTACGTATCAAAATAGGTTGAAATCGTTCCTTGCAAGACAAATGACAATAAAGTTGTTGTCAAATTCTTGAAAGAAAATATCATCTCGCGCTTTGGAACCCCTCGTGCCATTATTAGTGACAATGGTACGCATTTTTACAATAGAACTTTTGAAGCTCTTATGCGAAAATATGCCATAACTCACAAGTTGTCTACGCCCTACCATCATCAAACTAGCGGACAGGTAGAAGTTTCCAATAGGCAAGTCAAGCTTATCTTGGAGAAAACTGTGAATCAGAATAGGAAGGACTGGTCCACCAAACTGGTGGATGACCTATGGGCATATAGGACTGCCTTTAAGACGATTCTAGGAATGTCTCCCTACAGACTAGTTTTTGGAAAGGCTTGCCACCTTCCTGTTGAGTTAGAGCACCGGGCCCTATGGGCAATTAAGCAGCTGAATCTCGATCTAGATAAGGCCGGTGAGCTTCGGAAATTGCAAATTTCTGAATTAGAGGAATTGAGGAACGAAGCATACGACAATGCGAAAATTGCGAAGAATAGAGTTAAGGTCTTTCATGATAAGTTCATCACGAGAAAAACTTTTGTCCAAGGACAAAAAGTGTTACTCTATAACTCTAGACTTCATCTTTTCCCGGCAAGTTAAAATCAAGATGGACAGGGCCGTTCATTATTAAGACTGTGTTTCCACACGGAGCGATAGAGATCTACGATCCAAAAATGGCAGTACATTCAAGGTAAATGGTCAACGTCTTAAAATCTTTTTGGAATTAGTTCTGGAAGTGAATGCAGCCATGGGTCTTTTTGACCCACTGTATCGGTAACTATATCTTTCTGCCAATTCATGCATCCGTGCATTTCATTCATACATTAGGGACAATGCATGAAATAAGTGTGGGGGAAGGGTATGTAAAGTAATAAAAAATTAAAAAAATTAAAAAAATTTATAAAAAGGACAATATTTTGACTTATCTTTTGAAAGAAATCTAAGTTAGTTTTAAGGATTAGGAAAATCATGATTAGAATTTCTAAAAACTTGGTCAAAATAAATAAATTGTTTAATTTTTAGGTATAAGAAGAGAAATTGAATAAGTAATTAGTCTTGATTTTTACCTTAATGAAATGTGCATACCTGATGCATATCTAGGATTCTAAGACAAAGACCCTTGTGCCTCATATATATAAAAAAAAAATAATAAAAAAATAAAAAAATCACTAATTAAGCTGGATACATGTGCCTCAAGAAGCATGAGTATTTACGCCTAAAGGTGAGTTTATAAATAAGCGTCCTTAGTTTTGGGGCCTAGTTCACTCGAATTTGAGTCCGAGGGGTGTTTTCTCACCCGGTGCCCTAAAACCGACCGGTTTGGGAACCACCGACTTTAAGTTCGCTACATGGGTGGATTAGAAAGCCTAAGAAAATTAAGAAATATTATATATGTATTAACACATCTAATAGTCAATTAGTTAGGTATGAGGGCCTTAAGAAGCCTTAATACTTACACGAAAGAAAATTAGATGAGTTATATGTATTAAAAAAATCATAATAATAATAAAGAGGCATGAGAGTCCAAGTTAAGGAATTCTTAGATTCACAAGGGTGCGTATGACTTTTGGTAACGAAAAAGACTATACAAATATTCAATTTTGATCCTTACCTAAAATGAATAATAATTGACTTTATTAAGACTAAGTTTAAGAATGAATAAAAATGATAATCCTAAAACTTATAGACTACTTAGTCTCTTCAAATATACTTCGAATATTTCCTTTTTATGAATTTTGTGGGTGCAATCCGCTGAAAACCCTCACGAGACAACACTCGTCCTCTAGGGTAACCTAGGGGTTTAACGGCTTGTTGCACGTGCTAAGTGCAACCGTGATTCCTACGAAAGTGAGTTAGCTAGTTTAGTTTTTCTTTTTCTTTTTGATTTTTACTCGAGGACGAGCAAAAAGATAAGTGTGGGGGTATGATTGGTAGTGAAAAGTGCATTTTTATCATTACATTTACCATCACATTTTCATATTTATTCATATAACCATGCACAATTAACTAATATTTTATTATTTATCGTGTGCAGGCCTTGAGAAATAAAAATAAAGGAATAAAGCCTCAAAAAGAAGACCAAAAGCCTATGTTTAAAGCCCAATGTAAAAGTTGCAATTAACAATTGTCAAAATTGCAATTACTAAGGGCAATTGTTGCAAATACCAAAAGAAGAGGAAGGATAGACTTCTATTCAACCCTAAATACTTGCAGGATGAGGATAAAAGCCAAAGAAAGAGAGTGCAAAGATAATAAATTCGTTTAAAAGATATGGGAAGATTTGAGATCTAGGGTAACTTGCTTCCCAAGTTATCTCGAAATCCCAAGATGAAGAGTCGGGATGCAACTTCCAGAAGACTACACCCAGATGGACGGACCAGGGGAGGCCATGTGCCAAAGCGCGTGGCCAACCGCCACTATTTGGCCGCGGAAACGCGGCCCAAGCCGCGTTTCCGCGGCATTCCTGTCTTATCCCGCTACCAGTTTTCGTGGAGGAGTCGTTCTGGGACTCTACTTCCTTCTGCACCTATAAATACCCCTGCAGACGCAACAGAGAGGGCTATCCAGAAAAGATTAGGGTTTTTCTTTAGCTTTTCCTTAAATTTCTGCAATTTGTAATTTCGTTTTAAAAGCATTGTGGAGAAGAAGGAGCTTGTATTTAGAGACATATTTTCGAATAAAGGTTACCTCTTTTGCTATTTGATTCTTGTCAGTTAATTTTATTTCTTTTCTCTGTGATCTCTTGTTTTTTTGGTTTTTAATCTGTGATCTCTTGTTTTGTTTTTCCTTCTTTAACAATTCTTCACATTAAGTAAAAAAAATAATAAATAAAAAAATAATTATAAAAAAAATGATGTCTAACTAATTCCTTGTGTGGTTTGCTGATCTCTTAAGCAACCCTAGGGCAAGTTAGGAGTTGAATAGATTGATGATCAGTTTTTAGAAACCCTAGGTCTAAGATTGCTTTTCTTGAAGATTAAACTGATAGTTAGATTTCTTAATCTAGGTTGCACACTTAAACAACTCCTCATGACTTCATACTTAAGAACTAGGACAGCATAAATTAAGATAACACTTTTCTTATGCTGTACTTAGAAGTTAGGATGAAACCTTGTTTAGTTTTTGGTAATGCAACTTAGTTAAATTCAAGTATCATCTTCTCTTGCTTGAATTCTTCTTAATAAACCTAGGGTAAATCATATATATATCTCAAGATGACATTCAACATCCAAGACTTGCATGTGGGTTGTGGTAGTAGATCAGTAAAATCATACCTCTTTAATTATATTTCAAATCTAATCTCTCCTTTGTTTTGTTTGAAGCATACAGAGAAATCGGCCGAAAAGCTTGCATCGCATCCTTCCCTGAGGATCACGACCCGCTTTGGCCCTTGCTACAGCGGATAGCATTGAGACTGAGAACTCTACAACTCAATCTTTTTCTTTATAAATTCTCAATTTCAATCAG
>JAVJIF010017993.1:0-88666 GCA_038442645.1 Agave tequilana | reverse complement strand
AAAATAGTTCAAATTGTTTGAAATATGTGTTGAATTTTTTCACACATATTTGTATATCAAAGTATTATACTGAAACTATTTTTGTGGATTTTTAGAGATTTTATGAGATTATTTGGTATTAAAAAACCCAAGTTTTAAGTTCTATAATCAGCCCTGCCAGGCTCTGGCGGTCGACCAGGCGGTCGACCAAACCAGACTCGGTCGACAGGACCGGTCGACCGACGTGCACAAGGATGTGCACGCAGGCCAGCCTCTTGGGCCGGTCGACCGAGCGGTCGACCGGCTGAAGGCAACCCACTCTCGGGTTGTCCCGGTCGACCGGGCGGTCGACCAGCCAGAGAGCCGTTGCTCTTTGGTTCTGGTATGGTCGACCGGGCGGTCAACCAACAGGCTCAACGGTCAAATTTTTGACCGTTGGCCGGTCGACTGGAAGGTCATTTTTGACCTTGTGAGCTGCCAACGGGCAAATTCTTTTGAGGCCTATTTATACCCCATTTGAGAGTTGGTTTTGAACAAGTTTTAAGAGCCAAAAATTCAGAGCTTCTCTAGTGTTTTATTACAAGTTTTAAATAGTTTTAGAGCTTCAAAGATTTGATCTTCATTTATTTTTAAAGTGTTTTTTATTTCAAAGAAAATTGTCTTTTTGGGATTTGTTTTTGGTCTAAAAATTCTATATTTATTTGGAGATTCCCAAGTGATTTTCTTTATTCAAAACACTTTGTTTTCTCACACTTGAGCTTATCATTCTATCCTCTCTATAGGATCTTTGTTTTGTGGGAAAAATTAGTTTATGGTTGTGAAAACCACCAAGTTGTAAACTTCCTTCATTGTGATATCCCTCTAGTGAGAGGAGATTAACTTGGTATCTCTCTATTGTGAGGTGATTGTGAAAGTTGTGGTTGGCTCCCTCTAGTGAGAGGTGGAGATTGTATTTAGCTCCCTCTAGTGCGAGGTGGAGTTTTTATTGGAATCCCTCAAGTGTGAGGTGATTCATTTGTATTGGCTAAGTGCCTACCCCTCTTATGTGAGGTGGTTTTTGTGTTGGTTGTGCTTACCTCTGTGAGAGGTTGTATTTGTTGAGAGAGGAGTTTGTACTCCCGGTTGTATTGCCCCAAATTCTCAGTGGAGGTTCCCTGTGTGGGAGTCATGTGTGGACAAGTTAGTAGAAATCCTTCTGTGTGAAGGCGGGGACATAGAGCTGTGTGCTCGAACCTCGAAACATATCCGTGTGTTAGCGATTGATCCACTTTCTCTTACTCTCTCTCTCTCACATTGTGCCTTGCATCATTTTATATTGCTCATTCATATATTATATTCTTAGCGTGTTTGTGTGTGCCTCACTTTTGTTTAACCACGAGAGCTTCATATAGCATCTCAGCTCTTATTCAGAGGAATCAAGAGGAGTTAGTCCAGAGCCCTTCACCGGGAATTCGGCTATACTCGTTGGTTACACTTAGTGTGTTACAATTTAAATTTTAATTTCCTCATTTTGTTCATTAGATTAGCCATACACCTATTCACCCCCCTCTAGGTGTACTTACACACTCATTAGGAACATCATCGTGGGAGTCAGATATCAGCGTCAGTGCCATTTTCAAAAGTCTTTCAGTAAATATGGTTTTGACTAGTCATCTGGAAGATGAAAATAAAAATGAGACCGATAAAATGATCCAGTCAGACACCGATCCCTGAATCACACTTAAACACTCTTTGGTACATACGCTTTGAACAGCGTGAGCCGCCCACAGAAGATAAAGTGGTTCAGATTAATTTGAGAAATGAGGCTAATCACAAACCCATTTTCATAAGTGAAAGCTTATCATCCTCTAAGAAGGAAGACTAATATATCTTATATAAGAATATATCAATGTCTTTGCTTGAAACTACGAGAAAATACCTGGATTTGATCCACAAGTTGTCATGCATCGCGTTAACATCAATTTGGGAGCGAAACTAGTCAAGCAGCAACGATGATTCCATCCAGAGATCATGGAAGCAGTCAAATCAGAAGGTAGAAATCTCATAGACTCTGATTTCATCAGGGAGGAGCAACATTCTGACTGGGTAACCAATATCGTCCCCGTCCCCAAAAAGAATGAGAAGATCTAGATTTGTATTGACTTTCATAATTTAAACGATGTTTGTTCCAAGTTGAGTTCCCTCTTCCGATCATGGATATCATGATCGACAACACGTGCCAATTCAAGAGGATGCCCTTTGTGAATGGATTTTCTATATATAATCAAATCAAGATGTATCGTAAAGAGGAGAAGCATATATCTTTTAGATCACAATTAGGGATGTACTACTATACCATAATGCCCTTCGGATCGAAAAATGCAGGGCAACATATCAACACGCCATGAATACAATCTTCCACGGGCATATATGTAAAACAGTAGAATAATATGTAGACGATATTGCAGTGAAAACAATGACAAAGGCGATCGTCTTGCAGATCTAATGAAAATATTCGACATCATGCGAGCGCATCAGTTGAAAGTGAACCCAACCAATTCCTTCCTGGGGGTGGCCAGTGGCAAATTCTGTGGGTTTATCGTGACATCCAAGGGAATCCATCTTGACCCAGAAAAGATCCGTGTAATTCAAGAGCTGTAACCTCCTAGGAATCTCAAAGAATTGAGAGGATTGTAAGGACGATTAGCTTACATTCGAAGATTATATCAGATCTTTCAGGACATTGCTAGTCTTTCACCAAGTTGATGAAGAAAAGAGTCTCATTCACTTGAGACAGTGCTGCGAGCAAGCGTTTGAGAAAAATCAAAGAATACCTTACGTATCTGTTGGCCCAAGGTTACAATCATCCGGTTGTTGAGTTTTGATGATTACAAAACATATATAGTTATTTATACTAATCATATTTTAGTGTTTAAGTGTGTTTCAGGATTCTAAGGATTCAAGATTTCTTCTCCCTAATGGAAGGTGTTTTTGACTCAAATTGATTCAATTCGGGTTCAAGGATTCAAGCTTGCATATGAAGAAGCCCTAATTTGAAGATCTTGTAGTCATCTAGAATCGTTATAAAAATTAGTTTGTTAAAGAATGAGGTTATGATAAGTTTACTCAAGAAAACACACACACACACTTTCATTTTTTTTTTAAAATACGGTTTTTGTTTTGGATAGTTGAATTAGGTACATGTCTTGGTTGATATACATGTCTCAAAATATTTTATATTTTTTTTACCTTGTTTATATCATGTATACCAACCCTTATAGCATGCTACTTGATCATCTAACCATTTAAAAATATTTTAAAAATTCTTCTAAGTTTAAAATTTTTCCTATAAAAATACTGTTTCAGGCCCATCGGTCGACCGGGCGGTCGACCGGACCTATTTCAGGCCTGATCGGTCGACCGCACGGTCGAGCAGGCCTTGTGGCTTTGGCGTGCACGTTTGTACACGCCTGCCGGTCGACCGGACCGGTCGACCGACTGACTGACCCTTGCTCTCGGGTTTTGTTAGTCGACCGGGCCAGTCGACCGACAGAACAAAGATTTGTTTTTTGTTACCCTTTGGTCGACCGACCGGTCGACCATGCCAATGGCTAGTTTGCCAGATAGACTGCCGGTCGACCGGGCCGGTCGACCGACAGCCGCCAGCAGCCACCAACGGCTACTTTCTAGAAATCTGTTTCCTGGATTTGATTTTGATGTTTGTTCAGCTATCTCTGAATTTCTGGAGGCTAATTCCTGACCTATTAACCTAGTTTATATGATGATTTGCTCATGGCAAATCCCTATAAATAAATGGCATTGGTCCCTTGTTAAATTAAAAGAAAAATTCCCATTGTTTTAGTTTCCAAAAAAAAAGAAAGTTTTCAAAGTTCTCACTTTCTAAAGTCCATTCTTGGTTAAAGTTTTTCAGTGTTTTCAAGCTCTTTCTTACTTCTTTACAACTGAATTTTCTCACTTCACTTCTTGAGCCAAAAGTCTTTCCCATTCTCTAAGGATTTGTAAGAGTGAAGTTTGTAGTCGTTTTGATCACCTTGTTCCTTGTATTTTTCTTTGTGTTGAGATCCCTCTTGTGTAGTGGTTGGATTGGTGGGAGTTCGGTACTCCGATCTTGTGTAGACTTCTTATAAATCCCTTTGAGGATTTAGTGAAAGTCCTTCACGGTGGTGGAGGCGGGGTCATAGAGCGGTGGCTCGAACCTTGAAACAAATTACTTGTGTTTGCGATTGGTTTCCTTATTATTTTCATTGCTTTACATTTTTATCTTGTGATACCTCTTGCTTGCACTTCATTGCTTCCATTTCATTCACTTGCATTTTTCGGTCTTTACTCATCTCAACAAGAAAGCAATTACGCGCCTCAACTCATAATCTAGAGGAATCAAAGAGGAGAAGTTCTAGAGCCCTTTATGGGAAATTCGGCTTCAATTTCTTGTTTTGAGTAACCGGTTGCATCATACATACATACTTATTTTAAAAGGATCATTAGATTAGCATTAACACCTATTCACCCCCCCTAGGTGTTTTTCAATTGGTATCAGAGCTTTGATCTCTAGGCTCTTGGCTTAACAATCTTAGAGAGATCCTATATTGCTAGTCACTATATTCATTTTTTCATCCTCATGCACTTAGTAAAAATGGCCGAAGGAATTAAGACCCACACCCAAGTTTGATGGCCTTAACTTTCCCATATGGAAGGTTAATATGACCGTACTTTTGCAATCCTTAGGGAGCCGGGTTGCAAAGGCGGTGACCAAACTTTTAGTGCACCCCTTGGTGATGAGAACACTTGGTCCGATATTGCCACGAAAGAGTTTGATGCTAATGCTAGGGCACACTATATCTTACTTCAAGCTCTTAATGACGATGATATTTCTAGAGTCATTCATTGCAAATTCGCACATAAGATTTGGACTCACTTACTTGTCACTCATGAGGGAACTTCACAAGTAAAGAGGGCAAAAATCAACCTTCTTCGTTCCCAATATGAAAACTTTTTTATGCAAGAGAATGAAACCATAGATGATATGGTTACTAAGTTTACAAAGATTACTAATGGTCTTTCTTCTTTAGGTGACGGCATTGACAATGATCAAAAAGTGAGGAAGATCATCCGTGCACTCCCTCCATCTTGGGAAGTCAAAGCCACAACTTTGAAGGAGCTTAATGACAAGGAAGAAATGGAGCTTATAGGTCTCATTGGGAATCTCAAGACCCATGAGATGGAAAGAAAATCAAGAGAAGAGATGGCTCCTCCTAAGAAGAAAGCTATTACCTTCAAGAGTTCTTCCACCTACTCCAACGAGGATGATGAAGAAGTGGATGATGAAGATCTTTCTCTTTTTGTAAAGAATGTTCGGAGAATGTACAACAAGGCAAGTTCCAAAATAGAAGGAGATGGTAAGGTAAAGAAAAAATCATTGCTTCAATTGCCGGAAGCCGGGTCACATTGTTGCGGAATGTCCGGAAAAAAAAGGCAAACCCTCCACCTCCAAGAAGCCTTACAAAAAGAAAGCTTTAAAGGCTACTTGAGATTCGGAGAGTGAATCCGATGAGGAAGTCGACACCGCCAACATGTGCTTCATGGCAAATGAAAGCACAAGCAATGTAACTCCTGATACTTTCAGTGATTGTGAACTATCTATAGATGAACTAGGAGAAGCTTTTGAAGAACTATCTCATAATTATGATTTTCTTAAAAAGAAATACTTGAAAATGAAAAAGGAGAATGAATCACTCAACCACAAAGTTTTCATTCTCATAAAAGAAAAAGATGAATTATTTTCAACTCTCTCTTCTACTCAAAATGATTTTGATGACTATAAGATTTCTTCCAAAGGTAAATTTTCACAAATTGATGAAAACGATATTTCTCTGCTAAAGAAGAAATTGATTCATTAGGAGTAGTTTGAAGAAATGTGAATTTGATAAAATTAGACTAGAGGCTATGTTTCCTAAGGAACGTGTCCCAAAGAAACATTCACATGCTATTCATGCTCATGTTCATAAATCACAACCTTTACATCATGCTAAGAATCTTAAACATGCCCACACTCCACACACTCATCATGCATTCATGTATGGTAAAGTGTATGCATGCACAAATTGTGGCCGTAAAGGTCATTTGGTTAAATTTTGCTATGATAGGATTAATGCATCGCATAATCATGTTTGGGTTTGGAATACTAACATTCAAGGACCCCAGAAAGTTTGGATACCCAAGTCAACAAATTTGTTAAATGATGTAGGTATATTCCAAAGCCCAACGACGTAAGGAGTGGTAGTATCTTGATAGTGGTTGCTCAAGGCACATGACTTTGGATATCAACAACTTCGCAACCCTATCAAGATACCATGAAGGTGGCACCGTCACTTTCGGAGATGACGCCAAAGGAAAAATCATTGGCATTGGTAATATTAAACTTGGTACATCTCCTTTAATAGAAAATGTTGGTTTAGTTGATGGCCTCGAGCATAATCTCTTGAGTGTGAATCAACTTTGTGACAAAGGTTTTGATGTTGTTTTTGATGACCTAGCATGTAGAGTTATTGATAGACAATCCAATGCATGTATATTTTTCAGATTTCGTGAAAATAATGTATACATGATTAACATGTCTAATATGCTATGCAATGCTACTTGTTTGAAAGCCCTCGATGATGACTCTTGGTTGTGGCATAGGAGATTAGGTCACATTTCTTTTGACCATATATCTAGATTAAAAAACAAGAAAATGGTGAAAGGTATTCCTTACTTGAAATTTGAAAAGGACCGCATTTGCGATGCGTGCCAACTTAGAAAACAAACCAAGTCCTCTTTCAAGTCAATCAAGGATATCATGACATTATGACCTTTGGAGTTGATCCATATGGATTTGTTTGGTCCTACAAGAACCAGAAGTCTAAGTGGGAATCGTTTTGCTTTCGTTTTAGTTGATGATTTCTCTCGTTTTACTTGGGTTTTTTTTTTAGAACACAAAATCAAGCCTTTACATATTTTCAAGCCTTTAAGAAAAGAGTCGAAAAGGAAAAAGATTCTTCTATTTTAAGAATAAGAAGTGATAGAGGTGGTGACTCAATAACCAACCCTTTACCACTTTTTGTGAAGAACATGAAATTAAGTATGAACTATCTTGTCCTAGAACTCCACAACAAAATGGAGTCATTGAGAGGAAAAATCGTACATTACAAGAGATGGCTAGGACAATGATAAATGAGTACGGTCTCTCTCATTATCTATGGGCCGAGGCCGTTAACACATCTTGCTACATATCAAATAGGGTTTTCTTATGCAAAAACACTTCTAAAACATCTTTTGAGATTTATTTTTCTAGAAAGCCAAATGTTTCATGCTTTAAAGTTTTTGATTGTAAATGTTTTGTTTTAAATACTAAAGATAATTCAGGTAAATTTGATGCAAAGTCTTTTGAAGCAAATTTTATTGGTTACTCTAACACTAGTAAAGCTTATAGAGTTTTCAAAAGTCATCCTTGACTATTAAAGAATCTATACATGTAAAGTTTGAGGAATCTAATGTATTTGTTGAGAATATTGTAGAAATAGATTCCCTAAATGAAGACATGGGGAAAATTTCTTTGAAGGACTCACCTACTCTTGAAGACATGCCAAAGGGTGATGAAGAAAATGAAGTTCAAGAAGTTAAAGTGGAGACTACTTAACCACTTCTAAAAGATTGGAGATTCAATCCACATCATCTCAAGGATTTATTATAGGTGAAGTATCAAAAGGGGTAACTACTCACTCTAAACTTCATGATCTTTGTGGTCACTATGCATTTATTTCTCATTTTGAATCAAAGAACATCCTCGAAGCCGAGGCCGACTCATATTGGTTGCTTGCCATGCAAGAGGAGCTCAATCAATTCGAGCGCAACCAAGTTTGACACTTTGTTCCTTGGCCCCATGATAAACCAACAATTGATACTAAGTGGATCTTTAAGAACGGTCGGGAAATGTTGTTAGGAATAAAGTTAGGTTAGTGGCACAAGGTTACACTAAAGTCGAAGGTATCGATTTTGAGGAAACTTTTGCACCCGTAGCACGACTTGAAGCCATACGATGACACTTGCATTTGCTTCATATAAAGATTTGAAACCTTTTCAAATTGATGTAAAAAGTGCTTTCTTAAATGGATTTATTGAAGAGGAGGTGTATGTTGAACAACCTCCCGAGTTTGTTGATCTTACACATCCGGATTTTGTTTTCAAACTAGGCAAAGCTCTTTACGGTTTAAAACAAGCCCCTAGGGGTTGGTATGAAAGACTTTCTTCATTTCTTATTTCTAATGGTTTTAATAAAGGGAAAATAGATACTACCTTGTTTATCAAACATGTTGTTAATGATATACTTATAGTTCAAATATATGTTGATGATATCATATTTGGTTCTACTAATGAAAATCTTTGCAAAGTTTTTGAATCATGCATGAAGGAGGAATTTGAGATGTCTATGATGGGCTAGCTTAACTACTTCCTTGGTCTCAAATCAAGCAAAGGATGGATGTGATTTTCATCAATCAAGCCAAGTACACGAAGGAACTTATCAAGAGATTTGGGCTTGAAGGGGCTAAGACAAGCAAAACTCCTATGGCTACCACCACTAAGCTTGACAAGGATGAACAAGGTACAAATATAGACATTAAACTTTATCGTAGCATGATTGGTAGCTTGTTGTATTTAACGGCTATTAGGCCGGACATTATATTTTGTGTATGTCTTTGTGCTCGATTTCAATCATGTCCTAAAGAGTCCCATTTGATTGCGGTAAAACGCATTATTAGATAACTTAAGAGCACAATTGAAGTGGGTTTGTGGTATCCGAAGACCGGACAATTTTCAATGACGAGTTTTTCGGATGCCGACTATGCGGGTTGTAGAGTGGATAGGAAGAGTACAAGTGGAACATGTCAATTTCTCGGTAATTGTCTTGTTTCATGGTCTTTCAAGAAACAAAATTCGGTAGCCCTCTCAACCGCCAAGGCGGAGTATGTTGCGGCGGGGGCTTGTCGTGCACAAGTCCTTTGGATGAAACATGCTCTCCTTGACTATGATTTGCATTTTGACCATATTAAAATATTTTGTGATAATACTAGTACTATTCATATGACTAAAAATGCAAATCAACATAGTAAGACTAAGCACATTGACATTCGGTATCACTTTTTTAGAGATCATTATGAGAAAGGTGATATTGATATTAATTATATTTCTACTGATTTTCAACTTGCCGATATATTTACAAAACCATTAGACTATGCTAGATTTTCTTTTATTTATGGTGAATTAAAAGTTTGTGTTATGGAATCATAAATTTTTTTTTATGTTTACCCTTTTTGATGTATGACAAAAAGGAGGAGAAAAGTTAGTTTATTGGTTTGAGTTATGAGTTATGAGTTATGAGTTATGAGGTATGAGTTTTGAGTTTTTGAGTTTTTGAGTTATTATTTGTTGGAACTATATGCGTTGAATTCTTATGTCAAACTATATGTTTTGATTTCTTATGTCTTTTTATTTATGCCAAGTTCTTATTTTTTACTATTCATTTATGTAGCCATTCATATATATAGCATGTTTTGAGGAGGAGCTTCCAAGCTCCTTTCCCATTTTTTCCCATTTTTTAAAAATAACTCATATGTTTTGTCATCATCAAAAAGGGGGAGATTGTTGGCCCAAAGTTACAATCACCCGGTTGTTGAGTTTTGATGATTACAAAATATATATAATTATTTGTACTAATCATATTTTAGTGTTTAAGTGTGTTTCAGGGTTCTAAGGATTCAAGATTTCTTCTTCCCTAAAGGAAGGTGTTTTTGACTCAAATTGATTCAATTCGGGTTCAAGGATTTAAGCTTGCATATGATGAAGCCCTAATTTGAAGATCTTGTAGTCATCTAGAACCATTGTAAGAATTAGTTTGTTAAAGAATGTGGTTATGATAAGTTGGCTCAACAAAACACACACACACACACTTTCATTTTTTTTCAAAATACGATTTTTGTTTTGGATAGTTAAATTAGGTACATGTCTTGGTTGATATACATGTCTCAAAATATTTTATATTTTCACCTTGTTTATATCATGTATACCAACCCTTATAGTATTCTACTTAATCATCTAGCCATTTAAAAATATTTTAAAAATTCTTCTAAGTTCAAAATTTTTCCTATAAAAATACTGTTTCAGGCCCATCGGTTGACCGGGTGGTCGACCAGACCTATTTCAAGCCTGATCAGTCGACCGCACCGATCGATCGGCCTTGTGGCTTTGGAATGCGCGTTTGTGCACGTCTGCCGGTTGACCGGACCGGTCGACCAAGTGACTAACCCTTGCTCTCGGGTTTTGTCGGTCGACCGGGCCAGTCGACTGAGAGAACAAAGATATGTTTTTTGTTTAGCCTCCGGTCGACCTACCGGTCGACCGAGTCCAACGGTTAGTTTGCCAGATAGACTGCCGGTCGACCGACAGCCGCCAGCAGCCACCAACGGCTACTTTCTTAGAATCTGTTTTCCTAGATTTAGTTTTGATGTTTGTTCAGCTATCTCTGAATTTCTGGAGGCTAATTCCTGACCTATTAACCTAGTTTATATGATGATTTGCTCATGGCAAATCCCTATAAATAGATGGCATTGGTCCCTTGTTAAATTAAAAGAAAAATTCCTATTGTTTTAGTTTCCAAAAAGAAAGAAAAGTTTTCAAAGTTCTCACTTTCTAAAGTCCATTCTTGGTTAAAGTTTTTCAGTGTTTTCAAGCTCTTTCTTACTTCTTTACAACTGATTTTCTTACTTCACTTCTTGAGCCAAAAGTCTTTCCCATTCTATAAGGAGTTGTAAGAGAGAAGTTTGTGGTCTTTTTGATCACCTTATTACTTGTATTTTTCTTTGTGTTGAGATCCCTCTTGTGTAGAGGTTGGATTGGTGGGAGTTCAGTACTCCGGTCGACCTCTTGTAATTCCCTTTGCAGATTTAGTGGAAATCCTTCACGGTTGTGGAGGCGGGGACGTAGAGCGGTGGCTCGAACCTCGAAACCAATTACTTGTGTTTGTGATTGGTTTCCTTATTATTTTTCATTGCTTTACATTTTTATCTTGTGATATCTCTTCCTTGCACTTCATTGCTTCCATTTTATTCACTTGCATTTTTCGGTCTTTACTCATCTCAATAAGAAAGCAATTAGCGCTTCAACTCATAATCTAGAGGAATCAAAGAGGAGAAGTTCTAGAGCCCTTCACGGGGAATTCGGCTTCAATTTCTTATTTTCAGTGATCGGTTGCATCATACCTACATACTTGTTTAAAAGGATCATTAGATTAGCATTAACACCTATTCAGCCCCCCTCTAGGTGTTTTTCAGTATCCACCTTTTTTGTAGCTCCAGCATTAGAAAAATCCTTTCTGATATATGTTAGTGTTATGGATCATTCTTTGAAAGCTTTGTTAGCCCAGAATGATCAGGAACATGAGCAGGCAATATATTACTTGAGCAGGACCATGGTCTAGCTCTAGTCTTCGCCATTCAGAAGATGTGACACTATCTTGTAAGCCGACTCATTAATGTCACCTCTAGAGTCAATCCTCTGCAATTACTCATGACAAAACCCTCATCGGTAAACTGTCGATTATTGAAATGGGCTACATTGCTCTCGCAATACGAGATGCGATTTAACTGTGGCAGATTTCTTAGCTGAACATTCAGTCTCAAGATCCACCAAACTTTATGAAGATCTCCCAGATGAGATTGTTGAAGTTTACGTGATCCAAACATCCTTCGAGGAACAAGTCTGACAACTATTCTTCGATAGCGCCTCAAGAACGGGTCCTAGAGGAAATATTATAGCAGGAGTGGGGGTAGTACTTATATCTCCACAAAATTACATAATTCATCATGCATTTTCATTAACTGAGCCATGTTTCAATAATGTTGCGAAATACAATACTCTGCTGATCAAAATGCAACTTGCAAAAAGAACCAGTGTCAAGCATCTCAAAGCATATGGTGACTCGAACTCATCATCAACCAGGTTTGCGGAGAGTACGAAATCCGACATGAAGACTTAGTACCTTATCATAATGCGACCATCAACATAACTGAGAAAGTCAAAATTCCTAGATTGACCATGTAGCTTGCCAACAGAATGCATATCTGATGCACTGGCATCTCTTGCTGCCTCACTGACTTTTCCAGTCAGAGTAATAGAGAAAGTACTCATCCATAGCAGTGACTTGTACTATTCAAAATTCGCTCTTGAAAATAATAAGACTCTAAAAAAAGATTTTGAATTAAAGAGGTTTTTGAGACTTCAACAGGTCCAGAGCCCAGAGATTGGTGATTCTCATTCATTGACTTGTCTTATACCACATACTTCCTGACGATCCTAAGGAGGCAGCTACAATCAAAAGGAAAGCTCTTCGGTTCTATTATAATGTGACTACACGAATATTATATCGCTGATCACATGATGGAGTCCTATTCTGTAGCTTTTCACACAAAGAGGCACAAGAGGCACTCAGGAAAGCTCACACGGGACGTACATGGCTCACCAACCCGGAACCAAACTTGGGGACTGACTCTGAAAACTTAGCTATTATTGGCCAAAAATGATTTCTAACGCTATACCTTACAATAGACGATATCATACTTGTCAGATTCACGGTGGCTCATACGTCAAGCACCAAGCCATCTTCATCGTCTTCTTCATGGCCATTTGAGTTGTGGGGAATGGACGTCATTGGACCCATCAACCGACCAACATCCAAAAGACATCGTTTTATGTTAACTATAATTGATTACTTCTCAAAATAGGTAAAAGTTATCCCTCAGAAGGAAGTAAAGACGTCCTACGTGATCAAGTTTATTAAACATCACGTAATATACTGCTTCGTTATACCTAGACGGATTGTCCAGGATAATGGACTCTAAATTGTCAGTCACGTATTTTAAAAATTCTATAATAAATTCAAAATTCAGAGTGTATCTTCAACAACATACTATCCTGTAACCCCCTGATCTCTCATGTACGTATCACAGTATCAGTACTCGATACGACGTACAAAATTGACTTGACCTCCTTGGTAATCCGATTGAGCCGATTTCAGTTTCAAATGTCATTCTCTAATATTTTAGATTTTTCAGGATTTTCTGAAATTTTTCTGGATTATTTTGGAAAATCTCCGTAGTCGGTGTCGACCGATACAGATAATCGGCTTTACGACTTTTATTTCACAAATGGAGTTGTAGTGTGAGAATCCACTTTCACCATGTGTCTTAGAATCGTATTACCCCTGTTACATTTCAGTATTTGCATTTGAAATATTGTTATTTACATATTTAACCCATTTCTGTTACTTTTAGTATTCGGGCGATATCTGGTGCATCTAGACTCCGATTTGGACGATTCTGGATCCGTTGCGATCGTGAGAAAGAGAGCTACCTTCCCATGGCTAGTTAGTGAGTATTTTATTTTTCATAAATTATATTTATTCATGTTTAATAAATTGAGTGATTACTTAGGTAAATAAATCGTGATTATGGGTAAATCATTAGAATGTTAATAAATAACTTAAGTATAGAAAAGGTCTGTTTTGTAATGCATCATACATAACCAATAAAATAATATTTTTATCTGCTTCATGATTTCATATAACATATAGTTCATATAATGTATAAATGGTAGATAATCATATTAACATGGTTAGATTATTATTCCACATGTTTTTCTTACATCCATCACATCTGTCACTTCATAGACATCAATTATGGTTATGACGTACTGGTACATGTGTACTGATACACGCGTACTCCATGATACCAGATATTATCACTATTACACTATTACCCTTACCGACCCACCGATACACTGAACACTGTATTGCATATAACTATCTGTTACACGCTATACCGTTAGTTAATCTTTCACCATTACATAGATACCGAGATTCACGACACTATTCCTGCATGTTTGGGAACTATTGATATACTGATACGCTAGTACACTAGATACCGTCCTGTGCACAGTTACTTCATGTTCTTACATCACTGTTATATAGACTCACCGGTATACATGCATTGATTGTCCTTGTATTCCTGTTACATGGATCATGGATTTATTCCTATTACATGGATCATGGTTTATAGTATTGCTACATGGATATTCCTGGATTCCTGTTATATTGAACACTATTTATGTTACATGGATTATTGTTACATAAGTAGTCCACCCTGTATTCCCGTTATATGATTATTTGCCGTTATGGATATTGATATACCCGTTACTGGACATGAGAGCTGTTGATATGCGATATGTGGAATCCCACATCGATTGTTCCCGTTTCCCGTTATATTGTTCTATGCTATCAACAGAGCTCATGTCCTGTTATCATGTTACATGTACCATGTACTGTATTTGTTCTTGTTATACTGTATACTTTAAATATCAGATCATAAAGATAACTTGGGGATGGGGAGACTTGATGGTTGATTAGATCTTATCGGGTGGATGTACTGGATCCATATTGTTAGTCCCACTGCCGGGGACGCTAGTGCTGCCTACCAATAGCTCCATGAGCTCCCGTTACTTGATTCGTGCTCCCCTCTTAGCGGAGGGCCCTGGTCTCAGCAGCCAGGAGTCCGTTTAAGGCCGTGATCCCGGGTATGCACGGGATACACCTACCCGATAAGAGCTCCTCGACCATGGGTTTTCAAGTAACATAATAAAACAGTATACACAATAGTGACGTCGGGAACACTTGTTATTTGGTCACTCTCTCGTTTGGATAATGGTACTCGTAGGCCATGTTCGGATGGGTTCGACTGGAGTGTGGGCTCCAGTATGAACTGCTAGTGGTATGGGACACTGGAAGAGATTGATTAAAATACCAGGTGGTACTGATTGCTACTATTGTATAAATAACATGACTTGCCCAATACATGTATACTATTGTGTAGTTGTACTTATTACTGTTCCTGATATGTTATCCACTATCATGTTATCTGTGGACTTTGCTATATTACCTGATGCTTATTACACTTCATGTGGTGATACACGTATACCATGCATTATATGCCTTTATTTCCTGTATATGCTATAGATACTATTCTTGTATGCTCACATCGCTATAGAATGATTGCATACTTCATCTACATGTTCATTTCCATCACGTCACCACTATACAACATTAGATATGGTATCAAACTGAAGCCTACTGTGGACATGACCCGATGATAACATGCTACTTGATGATGGTATTAAAATATGACCTTGTTATATTTTTACAGATTATTAAATTTCTATTATATGGTATCACTATTACATAACATGTATTAGATATTATTATCGTGCTCGTATTACTATAGTATATATTACCGCCTCCTTCATTTTACCACTCACTAGGTCGCTTTCTGACAACCCTGGGTTTGTATGCCCAGGTTGGAGACCCGAGTTAGCGTATCGGCAGATAGTCCATTGAGTTCACATAGGAGACTCATCATCGAGCTCATTCATAGGTATCTTTATGATTTATTGCTGTTATCTTATTCTTCCCTGTTTTCCTATCTGTTATGATCACTAACCTCTTTCTGCAGGTAATCTTGTACTTATTTCCTGCTGGAACTCCTGTGTATATTGAGGTTATGTCCTATACTGAGGCTTAACATACGCGTGAGGGTGTTTCCACCTCGCGTATGTACGTCGCCATAACGTCCCCGTACCTGTGGGATCGGGGCGTTACATATCCGGCTGCCAACGGTCTTGCAGAAGCTTTCAACAAGACTATTGAAAAATTTCTCAAAAAGTTCATCTAAAAAAAAGTCAGCGCGATTCGGACAAGAAGTTAGGCGAATGTCTTTGGGCCTACCACACAACAGTGAAATCCCCAACAAAGGCTACGCCATTTTTCTTAGTGCACTGATGTGAAGCTGTACTTTCACTGAAAATTCAGATCCATCTCTGAGTATTGTCTTAACGACAGAGATGACAAATGAAGATAAGCACCGACTGCGTTTTCAGGAATTGGAAGCTTTGGATGATAAACGCCTGCAAGCTCAACAACAAATTGAGCTCTATCAAGCTTAAAAACAAATCGAGCTCTATCAAACTCGAATTTCAAAGCATTCAACAAGTAAAAAAAAGAACTCTTGTCTTAGCTATCCGACGACCCATGATCATGACATATAAAACCAAAAGCAAATTTCAATCCAAATGAGATGGACCTTTTATAGTAGAGACAGTCTGCTCAAATAGATCTTATCGTCTCACAAATTCAAATGGCGATATGCTCATGATGCCGATTAATGACAAACTCTTAAAGAGGTACTATCCCTAGTTAAGTTAACACCATACCTCTTGTCAAATAAGCACTATCCATGATCATATTAACATTAAATATCTGATCATCAAGTCAAATTTATCTGGCTATTCCTGAAATTTTTCTTCCCAAGCGAGGATTTCGCTATCACAAGCAAGCTTCCTATGACAATTGCCCTGTTATCATCACTCAATATTTTTCTACAGATATATGGGTCTTTGTTGGTTTTAGCCTTATCACTCTTCTCTATTATGTAAACTTGCACCCGCACCTCTACTTCCAATTGAGAAAAATAAGTTATATTTTGAAGTCGAGCATGCTTAAGCAATAGTACTAGGTATTCTTCTTCTTCATCATTTCTCTCGGTCCAAAATGATGGCTTTTCTAGCGTCACTTTTTTGTATGTAGTAGTGGCATGTCTCCAACCACATCCTCCCTCCTTTCGATAGATTGTAGTCTGACTTCATGACTTGTTCACCCAAAGAATCCAGCAGTTCCTACGGCCACAAACTGATTGAATGAGTTTATCTAATAACTTATTAAGTCAAATTCATTGAAGAAGACTCGTGATGCATCTTTGCAGTACTTTTACAGTGTTTCCACATTCATATTAAAGTTTGGCAAACGATCAAGAAATAATGTTTCGGTTATGAGATAGAAGAAGGAAATCTCTATGAGAATGCTAAAATTCTCTATAATCTCTTATGAGATTTTTTTCTTACTCCACAGAAGTTCCCTTTTTAGTAGAGATAGTCTACTCAGATAGAGCATGCTGGCTGATCAATCAAGAAGGAGATCAACTCAGGACTCTTGATAGTACACATTCTATGACTACGACATTCAGTAGTCACCTCTGGACAGTTGAAATCATTTCATCAGTATAATCTCAAGAATTATCTGTGGAGTAAAAAACCTAGGAAGTACATCATGTACTTTTTCAAAAAATTTCACTATGAGTGACACGACAATCTAATGCCTCCAATGGCAAAGGATAGAAGAATATGTTAACTTTTAACCCCAATATAGAATCCTCAACAACTCATCATATTGAGAGGAATAACATGAATAGCTTAACCCAAACGGTAGTTGGTAAAGACAAATCACCCTTTGATAGCTGAGGATTTGCTAAAAATCCTAAGGGAACTAATCCCATCTAATCCCACTAAAATCATTTATTAATTTTCTCTCATAGAATGATAGATCTACAAAAACTGTGTTCAGATCCTCAACAGAATGATCGAACATGTCATGTTAAAAGTTACATTTTTAACAGTAAGAATTTCACACTTCCTCAATGAATTAAATTTTACTTGTCAATTCGCTTCAACAGAATAATAGGTCTGCAAATAGCTCAAATCGTAAAATTGATCACTATTATATTAAAATTACACCAATGATAGTAATTCCCTCAATTTTCTTCATGAACATGAGACTTATGGTTAAAATCATACCTCTTATTGGTTAAAATTACACCTCTTAACTACTTCCTCAAGGAAAGTATCAAATATGGTTAAAATCACACCTTCAATTGCTAAGTTAATTGTTACCTCTGGCAATAAAAATTGATACCTGTCATGTTAAAGCTTATACCCCAGACAGTAATCCCCTTAATTTTCTCAAAGAACTGAGAACTATAGTTAAAATTACACCTCCTATTTAACTTTCTCAATTAAGGTGTCCAACCCTCAATTGCTAAGTTGACTGTTACATCTAGCATTCAAAACTGATCTCCTTAGTCTGTCTGATTTTTCAACAAAAAGAAACAGATTTGAAAAGCAAAACAATCACTTTTAATCAAAACAAACAATAAAAGTGATTCAAACTCTTTCTTTTATTCAAAAAATGATCAAGGTGCTACAAAAAGAAGTTAATCTCGCCGAGTGAAAGACTTTATTTGCTCTCTGAGCGCTTTGATGTCATGCTAGCGAGTTTCCTCGACAGCAGCCATCAATTTTTCCCACAGCTCTTCTTCCGTCAAGAGTTTCTCTGCGGCGTGCTATGCTCGGATGGTTTCCAGCGCAAAGGATTGGATAGATTTGCTGACTGAGATTTTACTTTTGCAACAGTTTGATAGTTATACTGGCAAAAGAAGTTGACAACTCAAATAGTTCAACGCTACACCGATAATCAAATCAAACTTCAAGTAGTAGATTTACTGATTGAGGTCTTAACTTTTGCGACAGTTTCACAGTACACTGGCAAAAGAAGTCGATAACTTAAACGGCTCAACAATACACCGACAAGAAAGTCAAAGCTCATAAAAGTTTCAGACTGTGCTTTTGAATACATTTTAACAAGTTCAACAATACACTTACAACGATCCTTTCAAGTGCCTTAAGTAGTTCAACAGTACACTCACGAAAGCAAGGACACTTTAAGAGATTGTCAGTACAATCATGAAGGTCCAAAGCAACACGAGATCCAAAGTATTTTGAAATCTGTTTCAGTCTACTGCAGAGTTTTGAAAACTTTGGAGGGGCTCTATAGGCTGTAAAAAAATGATTGATGATAATGCCTCAGACACGAGCCTTGCGCCAAACGCGTGAGCGTTGTGTTTCAGTCTTAGATGCAAATCTCGCATTCCTTATCAGACATGAGGGTCGCGTTCCCTCTTCAGATGCGAGGGTCGCATTCTCTATAAAACGCAGGGATCACATTCACCATAAAATGTGAGGGTCACGTTCTCTTGTTGAACGCAAGGGTCACAAGCCTACGTTCCTTGTCAAATGCGAGCGTCACGTTTCCTCTTTAAACCCGAGCCTTGCACGAGCCTTGCGTTTCAACCTCAAACGTGAGCTTTGCGTCAAATGTGAGACATGCGTTTCTGCTATAACAGACAATAATAAAAGCGGGTCAATTACACCCGTTGAAGCTTACAGATTGAAAGATTTTGATGATGGATAACAAAATGCATTTGGCGCTCTATCTCCAACATTTATACAGGTTCTGGTTGCTCAAACTCATATGAAAACTTTGACTATTTTTGTGTATTTTTAAAATTTTTGTTAAAGGCCTTGAACATACACAATAGTCATGTAGTCGACTTGAACTCTGATATAGTCAACTATCCAATACTATAGTACTTGATCTTTTTATAGTCGACTAAGGCCTTCCATAAAAAATATCCTGCTCTCTGTTTGATATCTTTTAGCAGTATTAGTCGACTATCTCTTGACCCTAGTCGACTAACCCATACTATAGTCGACTAATAATGTTCTACTGGTCGACTAATTATAGTTTTTAGAAACTTGTTATCCGTATTAGTCTTGATATAGTCGACTTGCCTCGTATATTAGTCGACTAACCATGGCAAAATTTGTTCTTCTAGTCGACTAACCTCCATACCACAGTCGATTAATGGTGATTTCTGACTGTTAGACGTTTCTGATTTTTGTGTTTTATCCAACGTTTTAAATTTCAAATTTGAATTGATAACTTCCCTAACTGACTATAGATTTCACCTATAAATAGGGATGTTGTCCTAGGATCAATTCACCAATTCAAACACAAGTTTTCTACTCAAAAACTCTGTTCAAAATTCTATTTTTTCTAAAAACTTGCTTTTACCTTCTGTTATTCACCAAATCCTACTCCATTGTGAAGAATTTTGAAAGTCCACCTATAAGAGACCTTGTCCACAATTATATACAGATTCAAGGCTTATAGGATTGATTGTATTCACTCAAAGAGAAGTTGTATAAGAGCGTCTTCTTGGTGTAGAAGAGAAGTTGTACAAGGTATTGTCTTCTTGGTGTAAGAGGGTTGTACACATTTGTCAAAGGGTGTTTTGTCAAGTGGTATATGATCGGGAGAAAACCGCGCACAAAAAGTGTATGTTTTAAAATCGGTATTTAAAGTGTGTGCTTTGGCTTCCTCGATACTTCCGTTATAGCATAGAGGCTAAAACGAGTCGAATCCACAAGGACGGGAGGCGAAAGAAGCTTACACGGTATGTTCACATGTATGTAACGGTTCTTCAGTATTTTAAAGAATGCAAAAAAAGAAAATAAAGAATGAAAGAAGAGAAGTACGGTGAAATACAAGGAAGTGGGAAACATAGAAAATTGGCATTTGAGATTTTGATAATATTTCTAAAATAAAGTGAAAAAGAAAGAAAACTCACAGCTACTAACTACTAATGACTCCACCAACACGCTAATCTCTTAGTGATAGTTGCCTTACATGTATCATCGGCCATCACTAGTCCTTAGTTCAAGAGCTTTCAAAGCATGACCTATATGTCAACTTTCACATCTAAATTCAACCAACAAGTGCAAGCTACACTTAAATCATCAAAACTCAATAAGAGCAAGTATGAAATAAAGTAATATTAGCTTGTTAGAAATTTAGATGTTAGAGTGTTAGAATCCATCAACATGAGCCATCAATGGCTCTTGCAAGAGTAAGGCCAAGTAGAGGCTATTAGATTCATGTGGATTATCAAATAAGAAGTTAGACTAGTTGGTGGTTAGTAGTTAGTTGCCATAAGAGAAACGACTAGCTAAATATGTGAAAGAAGTTAGATAGAAAATAAAGAGAGGTAAAGCACTTTTCATAGCTTGTCACCTTCTATTACAAGCACTCTTACATTCCACTCATGTATCACTCTTTCTCCTAATACAAGATCTAAAATAAATGAAAAATACAAAGAGAAAGAAGAACTAAATTAACCTAAATTAAGCTACAACATGGAATGAAAAACTAACGTAAACTCTGTATCTCTTCTGCTCTGAAACCCCAGGGGGGTATTTATAGGCACTAAGGGAACAGGGGCCAGGGGGACAACCCCTGGCCCGAAGGCAGGCGCGGGCCGCGGCCGTACGGCTGCGGAAATGCAGCTAGGGCCACGTTTTGCTGCCATGTGATGGCTGCGCGCGTGGCGCTTCAAGCCGCGTGCTGTCCTGTTTGTCTCCTATCAGTTTCTGTGCCTGATTTCTAATTTGTAGCCCCTGGTTTTGACAGAATCAGCCTCCTAGGTCAATGACTAGGCCTTTAATCACTAATTAAATGGTAATTTATGTTGGCCCAAAGGCCTATCACTCTAATTTTGATGATGATTAACTCATGTAATTATAGTACTAATGATCTTGTGTTTATTTAGTCTCAGATTTGTGATCAAGATCTTAGTTGGTGTTTAGCTTCAACAAAAGATTTAAAGTCAAGTTTTGGAGCTAGCATGGTTTGATTCAAGAGCCTATGCATCAAGACCACATCAAGTACTCAAGAGGAGTCTAGCTCTTTGGATCAAGTTTGGACCAAGTCAAGAGGAGAAGAAGACTTCAAGTGAAGACCTTCAAGATCAAGACTTGTGTCTAGGTTTGTCTTATTAAGATTTTATTTTTAGTTAAAATGTAAGGGATAAAATAGTTGGTGGATTGCTCAAGTATACCACATACACACACACTCTTGATTTAGATGAGTTTTCATAAAAGGATTTTTATTTTGAAAAAATACCGGTTTGATTTTTGGAGTTTATTATATACATGTGTTTTTAACCAAAACCATTTTAGTGCTTTTGTCAAAAACATAGATATTTCATCATGTATGTATAGTGGATTATTTCCATACACTTTATGCTTTCAAAGTGTTTAAAATATCTTGTTTTATATTTGGAGAAGTTTTGGAAAAACCAATTTGGAAAAATACGGTTTTTGTTTTTAGCCAAAATTTCTAAGTTATAAAAATAGTTCAAAATGTTTGTAACATGTCTTGATTTTGCTCAAACATGTTTGTTTATCAATGTATAATATTGAACCTATTTTTGTAGATTTTTGTGAATTTATGGGATTTTATTTAAGATAAAAAACTAAGTTTTAAATCCCTAAAAAGACCTGTCCTGGCTTCTGCTGGTCGACCTAACCGGTCGACCGAGCTAGAAGTCGGTCGACCGAGTTGGTCGACCGACGTGCATAGACGTGCACGCCAGTCTTGCTGGAGGGCCGGTCGACCGACTCGGTCGACCGCCAGAGAGCTTCTACTCTCTGGAAAGCCCCGGTCGACCGGCAGAGAGCTCTGCTCTCTGTTCCAGGTCACGGTCGACTGGGCCGGTCGGCCAAGGCTCCAACTGTCAGAAATCTGACCGTTGGCGGTCGACCGGGCCGGTCGACCGACAGCCGTCAGGGCTGCTGATTTGGCCCCAACGGCTAGTTTTTGTGAAGCCTATTTAAAGGGGCTTCCTTGAGCTGTTTTGGATAAGATTTTGAGAAGAGTTTTGGGCTAGTCTTGCATACCCATTTCAGTGGTTATATCCACATGTTTTAGAGCTATATTTCCAAATCAAAAGAGAGTTTATCAAGTGTGTTTTTCAATGTGATGTCTTGTGTTTTTCTCCACACATTCCATCCTAGTTTTCTCACACAAATACTTGAGCTATCCATTACTATATCTACCTATAGGATCTTTGTTGTGAAAGGATTTTAGGTGATCAAAGTGTTGTGATTACCAAAGTTCTACTTTGTCTTTGAGGAGGCGGACTGGCGGGTTCGCAGTGTTTCGAGTTCGTGTGTGAACTCTTTGTAGAGATGCGTCCTCGGTGAGCTAGTAGGCTTGCGGTGTGTTCTTGCGGGAATGAGTAAAGGGACTAGAGAGTCCAAGGAGTTCAAGTGTGAACTCGCCTTGTAGCTGTTGCGGCACCGAGTGATTTGGTGCGATTGGTTTATAGTGGAAATCCTTCATAGTGGTGAAGGCTGGGACGTAGAGTAAGTGTGCTCGAACCTAGAAACAAATCTCCTGTGTTTGCGATTGCTCTCTCTATCTCTTACTTGTCTTTATATCTTGCATGCTTATATTGCTTTCATCTTTATATGCTTGATATATATTTGTGCTCATATTGTTATATGCTTGGGGATTGTTTGCTAACACTTGTATTCAACCAAGAGAGCCAAGCGGCACCTCAACTCTTATTTAGAGGAATCTTGAGGAGTTAGTCCAGAGCCCTTCACAGGGAATCTGGCTACACTCTTGTGTTATACTTGGTATTTAGTTTAAGATGTTTTAATTTGCATTAAATAAGTTTTAATTCCGCATTAATTGATCATTAGATTATCTAGTAACCTATTCACCCCCTCTAGGTGATTACAATTGGTATCAGAGATACGTGCTCTTGATTTGGGTCTAACAACCTAGAGTTAAAGATCCTCATTTATAGCCAATCACAATATTTGTACACACACTATGAATTTCATGTCACCTCCCACTTTTGACATTCTTAACATCCAAACTTGGAAGGTTAAGATGTCCTTATACCTCAAAGCTTTAGGGATTCATGTTTATTTTGCCACTATTAAAGATTCTTATTGTTTAAATGGCAAAAATATTGAGGCTAATGCAAAAGCCATCCATGCTTTGAAGAGTATCCTAAATGATGATTATTTATCTAGGGTTGCTAATCTTGATTCGGCTTTTGTAGTTTGAAACACCATCATCTCCCTTGGCGAAAAAGAACAATATTATGCGGGGAGCGACTCGGATGTTAGAAGTGAAGCTTCCAACGTATACTACATGGTCCAAGGGGATAACCCCCTTGAGTATATACCGAATCTGAGCTAGAAGAAGATGTCGATATGTCTTATAATGAACTTGCTTCATTTTGTCAACAACTTCTTGAAAAATATGAATTGCTTAAAAAGGATAATAAGAACATGAAAAACAAATTTGATGCCATGTTAAATGAAAAAGATTCTTTACAAGAGAAATTTGAAAATGTTTCAAAAGAAAATGAAAGTTTGAAAAATGAAAATATTTCCTTGCTTTCTAAATTGAATGATTTATGTGAAGGAAATAATGCTTTAAAAAATAAAATTATTTTGGTGGAAAAACAAAAGGAGATTGCTCTGTATGAAAACACTTCTTTGAAAAGAAAAATTATTGAAAAAGAAAAAGAAATGTTTCTAAAAAGAATAAGATTGTTGACCATGCTTTTCATGCTACTACTAAAAATGAAGTTAAATTTTTGAAAAATAAAATAGATTGTTTGAGCTCAACTTTGAGTAATTGTGCATTTAACCATAGAAGATTGGAATCCTTATTTCGAAAGAAACAAGTTCTCCATGTTCATGCACAACCCCTACATCATGTATATGCACACTTTGCACGTCATGATCATACTCATGCACATATGCATCCTAGAGTGTACAAGTGTACACATTATGGCCGCAAAGGCCATTTAGCAAAATTTTGTTATGATAAGATAAATGCTTTAAATTTTGCTAATAAGAATGTTTGGGTTCCTTACAATGCTAACCCTCAAGGACCCAAAAGAAAATGGGTACCAAAATCTTCACCTTTTGTATTTGATGTAGGTGCGGGCTCTCACACGATGTGAGAGAGTTGGTGCCTTGATGGTGGATGCACATGAACTAGATGGACACATATATTGATGCACCGCTATCAAGGAGGTTTGGTGGGACAACCACCATATTTTGGAGACTTAGAGTATAGTTCTTTGGTTTGGTAACTATCTCTAAACTCTTAGTTTATTTACATGCTTTCATTTGATGATATTTTTTTTAGCATGTTTTAGTGTTTATTAAAATATTCATGTTTTATGTTTTATGCTTCATGTGATAAATACTAGTTTAGATATAGTTTTTGTCAAAACTTTGATATATACTTGTACAAGTAGTGAGCAACATTTGATTCATATACGTTTGCACCTCATTGTTCATTTGTACTCACTATATGCACATGTATAACTTAGTTTTGATGATTTCCTCATTTACACTTGTTTTGCCTATTTTCATGTTTTACTTCATGTATATGGTATTTTTAGTCAAATCTAATAAATATACATGTATGCCCCTTGAGTCATTTGCCTTCATGCAATTTATATTATGGACTTTTTTCATGTTTGGGATATGTATGCATATTGTTAGTTTTGGATAAAAATATACATATACCTAGAAGTTTATTTTTAAATGAATTGATTTTCGTGATTTTTATTTGATAAAATGAGATTCATGTTTGTTTTGAGCATAATTGACTATTTTCATGAAAAATACTAATTACATGATTCTTGTGCACTCACACTTTATTTTGTTTATTCATGACTATGTTTCATGATCATTTTGAGCTTTATGGATCTTGTGTGTTGAATTTTGTGTATTTAGTATGTTTCATGATACATATGATTTGGTTTTATGTTTTGAAGGATCTTTAACTAGTTTTTCAAAAATTACTTTTAACTAGTTATTGTTCTTCATTTGGCAGTGATTTTCAATGCTAAAAATATTTTCAAACACCTATTTTTTGAAAATCCTACCTACCCCTTTAAGGGAGAACGGATGAGAGAGCATGCCTTGTATGCTTTATTAAAAAACCTTTATCTTGTGCATGAAAAGGGTGGTAATTATGAGTTATTACTTGATTTACATTGTTATTTTCAATTGGTATCTCAATTGATATTTATTTTAATATACTCATATTTTATTTTCTATATATGTATGCTTCATTTCAAATAATATCAATTTCTATTGGTATTCTCTTATTAAACATATATATGATTTGTTTGTGCTTGATTGTCAAGATATTTACAAGTCTAAAGTACAAAGTATGTTTATACTAAGCTTAATTCAAATCTTAATTTTCAATTAATTTCTCAATTGGTATTTTTTATATAAACTTATATATTATCTTCAGTTGGTATTTTTTTTACCATTGAACTATTTATTTCAATTGGTATCTATGAAAATTTAAATTGGTATCAAAATATAAAATATTTTCTTTCATTGGTATCAAAATTTCATTGTTATTTCAATTGATAAAATGTTTCAATTACAATTAGAATTCAAAATTTACGTTCAAAATTTGTATTGTTTAGTTACAATTGGATTCTTAAAAAAAATGTTTTGATATGTTTAAGTTCCAATTGGTATCTCAAAAATTTTGTTTATTTACAAAGGTATCTCAAAAATGTGTTTTATTACCTTGAGTACATTTCAAAATTTGTTTTAAGTAATTATTAAAAAAATTGACTTAAAAATGTTTTGATATGAATTGCCTATATGCAAGGGGAGCTTAACATCTCTTCTACATATAGATTCATGTTGAGTGTATCTTATAATGAAGAGGTTGACAACTCTTCTTTATGCGATACATGTGTGTAGGGGGAGCTTCACATCTCCTCTTATGCATTGCATATTATATGTTATGTGAATTAGGGCTTTGTCATCCCTTCTTCATGTAATGCACGTTTATAGGGAAGTTAACTTGGCGTCTTCCTCTTCGTGAATGTATATCGCATATATCTCTTTATTGGTTGATTTGATTTCACCCATTTATTGATTTTTGTTTCTGACAAAAGGGGGAGAACATTGTTTTGTGTTTACTTTAACCCCTTTATTGATGATTGATAAAAAGGGAGAGAAGGTTTTGAGTTTATATATGCATTTTTTTTTTGCATATATTGAGTTTATGCATCTTGTGTTTTAGAAAATGGGAAGAATGTTTTTAAAAGTTTAAACAAAAAGGGGGAGAAAAGTTTTTGGAAAAAGATTTTGGATTTATGTTTTATGTCTCTCACCTTATTGATGCATGCTTAGTTGTTTAGTTTTATGTACTTTATTGCCATATCTTATTGCTTATTTGTTATGCATGAGTTAAGGGGAAGCTTCTTTGAAGCTTTACTTTAATCCGTGCATATATAACTCCATGAGTTTTGTCATCATCAAAAAGGGGGAGATTGTTGGCCCAAAGACCCATCACTCTAGTAGTGATGATGATTAACTCATGTAGTTATAGTACTAATGATCTTGTGTTTATTTAGTCTCAGATTTGTGATCAAGATCTTAGTTAGTGTTTAGCTTCAACAAAGGATTTAAAGTCAAGTTTTGAAGCTAGCACGGTTTTATTCAAGAGCCTATGCATCAAGACCACATCAAGAACTCAAGAGGAGTCTAGCTCTTTGGATCAAGTTTAGACCAAGTCAAGAGGAGACGAAGACTTCAAGTGAAGACCTTCAAGATCAAGACTTGTGTCTAGGTTTGTTTTATAAGAATTTGTTTTTAGTTAAAATGTAAAGGATAGAATAGTTGGTGGATTGCTCAAGTATATCATATACATACACACTCTTGATTTAGATGAGTTTTCATAAAAGGATTTTCATTTTGGAAAAATACCGGTTTGATTTTTGGAGTTTATTATATACACGTGTTTTTAACCAAAACCGTTTTAGTGCTTATTGTCAAAAACATAGATACTTCATCATGTATGTGTAGTGAATCATTTTCATATACTCTATTCTTTCAAAGTGTTTAAAATATCTTATTTTTGTATTTGGAGAAGTTTTGGGAAAACTAATTTGGAAAAATACAGTTTTTATTTTTAGCCAAAATTTTTAAGTTACAAAAATAGTTCAAAATGTTTGTAACATGTCTTGATTTTACTCAAACATGTTTGTTTATCAAAGTATAATATTGAACATATTTTTTTAGATTTTTGTGAATTTATGGGATTTTATTTAAGATAAAAAGCGAAGTTTTAAATCCCTAAAAAGACCTGTCCTGGCTTCTGCCGGTCGACCGGACCGGTCGACCGAGCTAGGAGTCGGTCGACCGAGTCGACCGACCGACGTGCATAGATGTGCACGCCAGTCTGGCTGGAGGGTCGGTCGACCATCCCGGTCGGACCGCCAGAGAGCTTCTGCTCTCTGGAAAGCCCCGGTCGACCGGGCTGGTCGACTGGTAGAGAGCTTTGCTCTCTGTTCCAGGTCGCGGTCGACCGAGGCTCCAACGGTCAGAAATCTGACCGTTGGCAGTCGACCGGGCCGGTCGACCGACAGTCATCAGGGCTGCTGATTTGGCTCCAACGGCTAGTTTTTGTGAAGCCTATTTAAAGGGGCTTCCTTGGGCTGTTTTGGATACCATTTCAGTGGTTATATCCACATGTTTTAGAGCTATATTTCCAAATCAAAGAGAGTTTATCAAAAGTGTTTTTCAAAGAGATTTCTTGTGTTTTTCTCCACACATTCCATCCTAGTTTTCTCACACAAATACTTGATTTATCCATTGCTATATCTACCTTAGGGATATTTGTTGTGAGAGGATTTTAGGTGATCAAAGTATTGTGATCACAAAAGTTCTACTTTATACTTTGAGGAGGCGGACTTGTGGGTTCGCGGTATTTCGAGTTCGTGTGTGAACTCTTTGTAGAGGTGCGGCCTCGGCGAGCTAGTGGGCTTGCGGTGTGTCCTTGCAGGAACGAGTAAAGGGACTAGAGCGTCCAACGAGTTCAAATGTGAACTCGCCTTGTAGGTGTTGCGGCACTGAGTGATCCGGTGTGATCGGTTTATAGCGAAAATCCTTCATAGTGTTGAAGGCGGGGACGTAGAGCAAGTGTGCTCGAACCTCGAAACAAATCTCCCGTGTTTGCGATTGCTCTCTCTCTCTCTCTCTATCTCTTACTTGTCTTTATATCTTTCATGCTTATATTGCTTTCATCTTTATATGCTTGATATATATTTGTGCTCATATTGTTATATGCTTGGGGATTGTTTGCTAACACTTGTATTCAACCAAGAGAGCCAACACGGCACCTCAACTCTTATTTAGAGAAATCTTGAAGAGTTAGTCCAGAGCCCTTTACGGGGAATCCAGCTACACTCTTGTATTATACTTAGTGTTTAGTTTAAGAAGTTTTAGTTTGCATTAAATAAGTTTTAATTCCGCATTAATTGACCATTAGATTAGCTAGTCACCTATTCACCCCCTCTAGGTGATTACAATTTAGGGTCTTCTTCTTAATTGCACACCATGGATCTAGAATCAAGCAAGCAAACCTTTATTAGCAGAATTTTATACCAAATAAATATGCGGATGTGAAAAATTTATGCAAAATTAGAGACTAATCACACCCCACACTTATCTTTTTACTCGTCTCGAGCAAAACAAAAATAAGAAAATTATTACACCACTTTCGCAATGACGCGATTGCACTGAGCATGTGCAACAAGCCGTTAAACCTCTAGGTTTCCCTCAGAGGAGGAGTTTTGTCTCCTGAGGGTTTTCAGCGGATTATACCCATAAAATCCATAAGAAAGAAATCAAATGTTAGTATTTTTGAAAACGCATTTTTAAATAGAGAATAGTGTTGAAGTATTTTTGCAAAAAGAAAAGTGATCGATGGTCAGAGGTTAACCAGAAATTGTTCTTTTTACACTAAGTCATAATGCAAAAAATCTTATTATAAATTAAATATAAGAATTTAAAATTGAATTGATTCTTTGACCTTTCATAAGACTCTTAGAAAAATATGCACTTTGTGGTCTGTGAAGATTTTTGGAATATTGACTCAAACTTTCATGCTATTTATTATTATATATATATTTCTTCTTTTACTTTTATTAGGTTTTCTTATTTACCCGGGTAGTGAGCCTTTAGCCGGTGACTCTCAAACCAGATGGTCTTAGGGTACCAGATGAGAAAACATCCCTCGGACTTAAGGACTCGAGTAAACAAGGCCACAAAACTAAAGAGGATTATTTATTTTTTTCACCATTTTAGGTGTGAATAATCATACTTCCTGAGGCATAATTATCCAACTTCAATAAGTGGTTTTTATTATAATATCATTTTTTTATTGCATTTCAGTCTTTGTTTCAATCCCAAAAATTATGTATGTGTGGTGTGCATAAAACTAAGGCAAAAAATTCAAGATCAAATTATTTTTTCAATCTTACTTTCTTATCCTAAAATTTAAACAAGATCTATTATTTTGACTTAGTTTAAAATTTCATAATTTTAGGTCTTCCTAATTTCTAAGATAATCTTAATTTTCTTAAAAATGGATCAAAACTATTTCTCTTAATTCAAAAAGTTTTGTAGAAAGAAAAGAAAAGAGTATTTAAAATAACATTTTAAGAAGTTTCCTAAAAAGAAGTGAAAAAGAAAGAAAATTTAAAACTACCTATGTTAGTAAACCCTCCCCCATACTTTTCTCATGCATTGTCCTCAATGCATCGTGAATGTGTATAGATATGAAACAAATAGGAAGAGAATGAAAATTACCTCATGGTGGTGGCTCTGGTGGTGGTCTATTGGGCCAAGCGTTGCTACCCAATCAAAATAGCGTAGATCGGGCAGGAATCCACCAGTGACCTCTCTAATGCGACCCAGTAAAAGAATGATGGACTGAATGGTCTTATTTAAAAAATTATCCCCATTTAATTTTCAATTGTCAAAAATAATTATTGAGTCATTTTCTTCAACATTCTTGTCCAACAATGAAGTGTGATTTTGAAAGATGATGGATTTGGACTCAAAGGGATCAGAAACAAAAGCCGATACTAACTCGAGAATTTGACTTAGATCAAGTCGAGAGTTAACAATGAGAGTCGAAATTGGTTCAAAAATAGGGACACACACTTTCCCCATGAACGAGTGTGATAATAAAAGTTTGATGATTCCATTCGCGGTGTGCTAGTATAGGATTCAATGTTGACTCCGAAATAGAAAAAAATCTGGTAAAGATACCAGAGTCATTATTGAATCAAAAAGTGAAAGGGAATCACCAATTTGAGGTTCAGGATTACTTTCAAGCTCAAGTTCAATTTCGGGAAGAGGATAACTTGCCAAAATGTCAAGGATGTGATGTTGGTCAAGTTCAGGTTGGTATGATTGAAGCTGAATTTCTAAAATGACATGATTCTTGGGTCCAATCAGTAGAGTTAGGGATATAAGGATTGGTCAAAAATTGACAAGAAAGACTTTCTTCGCTCTTATTGATCAATTCGCTCATTAGTGAGTCAAACCTACTGATAGGTCGTGTAACAAAATTTGGATTCAGAATCATGTCTTTCATACTCTTTGCAATTGGTTCTTCTTAAAAAGGTGAGTATAGAAGTTGATTTTAAAAATTGTGGTGAAATTGTAAGTCCATCGTTTGCTGTTCGGACTCAGTAAGGGTTCCATACTCAAGTCCAGCATTGATGATTGTTCATTTTGAATTGGTGAGACTGAAAAGATGAGTAGGACTCTTGAAAATTTGGTTGAGATGATGAGTCTAACATGTTTTGTATTCTTTCACAAAAGACTTCCAAACACTTTTCTATCTCAAATTCTTCTTCAATTGGTTGCTCTAAAAAAGGGATATGTGGAGTTTGATATGCGAAGGATTGTGAATTGAGTAAATTTTGAACTTGTTGTAGGGACTCTTCCATACTCCTTTCCAAATCAGATTTTTCTTCGGTTGGTGAAACAGGAGAAGGAGTATATGAACCAAAATTCGGAAATAAATTTTGTGAAATTTGTGGACAAGGCAGTTGAAAATTTGACTCGGGGGAGGTGAATTCTCATTGACTCTGTGAAGAATTGAAATTATTTTGAAAATTATGGCCATATGGTTAGGGATATGGGTCATATTGATTCGGATAATCCCAACTCGGCACAAATAGTTGGTTTATGTTGTACATAGCCGGGTCAGAGTTATCCGAGTCAAATGAGGTCGGAGTGAAATATGGATTCATATCATAATTGAAAGAATTGTTGTTTTTAAAATCTATATCACAATTTACAAAAAAAAAGAAAGAAAACAAACAAACAAACAAACAAAGAAAAAGAAAAAGAAAAAGAAAAAGAAAACAAGCCTATGCTAGGGCTGATTTAGACCTAGACGACTCCTAACTGGTTAGACTGTCCGCGGGGGGTATATTGTCGGAAGCTGACCACGAGTTAATCGGCCAGGTAGGGGCAAGATCAGTGGGAGGTATCCGTGCTGGAGCAACGGGCCTAATTATGCCAAATCACTGTTGTTCGAGGTTTCACCTCTTAATCCCCAACCTTAGACACCGATTTGACAAGAGTCAACTTCTAACAACTTCCTCCTTAGGTCAATCTCTTAAATGAGTCCGAGATGTCCTTAGAGGCCAACGTCTAGCAATTTTTGTTAGGCTTGGGCTGTGTGAGTGGGGAGGTGATTTTTGGGCCAAGGGAGGGGAATGACTTCCCCACCTTATGTTGTCTTGGGTTTTGCCCTTAAGTTTAATTTGTGCAAGTGTGTAATATAGATAAGAATAAACACAAAAAAGCGAGTAAATCACTGAAGTGTTTGTCCTAACTATATGCAATGCAATATGTACACCTCCTATCAATATCACAACAACACAAGAATAAAATACAGTATATTGGAATGAATATTGACAGTGTCTAGATGCAAATGTCTAAACTATTTTAAAGCTCAATTATCATATTTTAATTCTTAATATTATTTATATTGCACAGGTAATATAAACAAAATTTAATAGCAGAGTATATGAATGTACAAGAATTTACCCAACCACACAAGAGCAAGTGTGGACTTCTGCAACGTCAAAAGTTTAACCTGCACACCAAAAATAAAGAAGAAAAGTTAACAAAAATGTGAAATCAAACCATTCCCATCCCCAGCAACGGCGCCAAAGTTTGATCGGGGGAAAATCGCGCACAAAAAGTGTGTTTTGAAATCGATATTTAAAGTGTGTGCTTTGGCTTCCTCGATACTCCCGCTATAGCATAGAGGATAAAACGAGTCGAATCCACAAGGACGGGAGGCGATAGAAGCTTACACAGTATGTTGATGTGTATGTTAACGGTTCTTCAGTGTTTTAAAGAATGAAAAGAAAAGATAATAAAGAATGAAAGAAGAGAAGTACGGTGAAATACAAAGAAGTGAGAACATAGAAGAATGGTATTTGTGATTTTGATAATACTTCTAAAATAAAGTGAAAAAGAAAGAAAAATCACGGCTACTAACTACTAATGACTCCACCAACACGCTAACTTCTTAGTGATAGTTGCCTCACATGTATCATTGGCCATCACTAGTCCTTGATTCAAGAGCATTTCAAAGCATGACCCATATGTCAACTTTCACATCTAAATTCAACCAACAAGTGCAAGCTACACTTAAATCATCAAAACCCAATAAGAGCAAGCATGAAATAAAGTAATGTTAGCTTGTTAGATATTTAAATGTTAGAGTGTTAGAATCTATCACCATGAGCCATCAATGACTCTTGCAAGAGCAAGGCCAAGTAAAGGCTATTAGATTCATGTGGATTATCAAATAAGAAGTTAGACTAGTTGGTGGTTAGTAGTTAGTTGCCATGAGAGAAAAGACTAGCTAAACATGTAAAAGAAGTTAGATAGAAAATAAAGAGAGGTAACGAGAGCACCTTTCATAGATTGTCACCTTCTATTACAAGCACTCTTGCATTCCACTCATATATCACTCTTTCTCCTAATATAAGATCTAAAATAAATAAAAAATAAAAAGAGGAAGAAGAAGAACTAACCTAACTTAAACTAAACTACAACATGAAATGAAAAACAACCCTAAGCTCTGTATCTCTTCTGCTCTGAAACCCCGGGGGGTATTTGTAGGCACCAGGGGAACGGAGGCCAGGGGATACCCCTGGCCCGAAGCCAGGCACGCGCCGCGGCCGTACGGTCGCGAAAACATGGCCCGCACGCGCCGCGGCCGTACGGCCACGAAAACGTGGCTAGGGCCACGTTTTCGCGGCCCTGTGATGGCCGCGCGCACGGCGCTTCGAGCCACGCGCTGTCCTGTATGTCTCCCGTCAGTTTTTATACCCGATTTCTTGTTTGCAGCCCTTGGTTTGACAGAATTAGCCTCATAGGTCAATGGCTATCTTAATAGGCCTTTAATCACCAATTAAATGGTAATTTAGGGTCTTCTTCTTCATTGCACACCATGGAGCTAGAATCAAGCAGGCAAAGCTTTATTAGCAGAATTTTATACCAAATAAATATGCTAATGTAATAAAAATTATGCAAAATTAGAAACTAATCAGTGTACATGTATTGGTTTTGGGTGTATGCAAATCAGGAAAAGAAAAAATCTCAAGCGGATTGCTTGGGGACTGGACGTAGGTCATAACGACCGAACCAGGATAAAACTCTTGTCGTTGCGTTTGCATTTTTTGAGTTTTTATTTTGTGTATTTTACTTTTCTACAAGTAGTTTTATTTAAAAAGTTTATAAACACTATTCACCCCCCTCTAGTGTTTGTGTTACTTGTTTATAGATCCTACACTTGGTATCAGAGTAATGATGGCAACGGAGTTCCCTTCATCTCAATTCAAGGAAGGACATTCTACACAATGTCCACCATTATTTGATGGATCGAATTATAACTACTAAAAGTGTAGAATGAAGATCTACTTGCAGTCACTCAATTATGAACTATGGAATATAGTGGAAGCACCATACACCAAACCTACACAATTATGATGCTTGGAGTGAAGAACAAAAGAATTCTATCAACCTTGATGCCAAAGTAATGAACGCGCTCTATTGTGCCTTGAACAAAGAAGAATTCAATTGTGTATCAATGGCCAAATTTGCAAATCAAATATAACAGATCTTACAGGTAACACATGAAGGTACAAATAAGGCTAAAGAGTCTAAAATTTCTATTCTTGTTCACAGGTTCGAACTCTTCAAAATGAAGAAGAACGAAACTATTGCAGAAATGGTTACAAGGTTCACTGACATTACAAATTCCTTAGTAGCCTTTGGAAAGGAATATACACAAGTTAAAAAAGTCAGAAAGATCCTTCGTGCACTCACATCGGATTGGGAGAAGAAAACCACTACAATAGAAGAAGTAAATGATCTCTCAACAATGCCATTAGAAAACCTTATTGGTTATTTAATAACATATGAAGTGCAACTAGGAGACAGAAAAAGGATAAACAACAACTTCAATCAAAGAAGAAAGTACTTGCCTTCCATACATCCTCAGATATGGACAATTCAGATGACGATGAAGAGGAGATGGCGATGCTTTCAAGAAAATTCAAAAGGTTTTTAAAACAAGGTAAGTTTAAAAAGAATAAAGATACTAATGATAATCCTATTTGTTTTAAGTGTAACAAACCAGGTCACATAAAGAAGGATTGCTCATTGATGAAATCAAAAGAAAATTTTAAGAATTTCAATAAGTTCAACAAGAAGAAGAAAGCCTTCCAGTAACTTGGGATGATAGCGATTCATCTTCCTCTGATGAAGAAGATGCCACTAAAACCACCAATATCTGCTTCATGGCTCAAGAAGATGAGGTACAAGATTATGATGAATTATTAGAAACATTTAATGAACTTTATAATGATTTCAAAAATGAAAAGATGAAAAATAAAGTTTTAACAAAGGAAAATGAAAGACTCAACAATAAAAATTCAATTTATATTTCTCATACATCTTCTTTAAATTCTCAAAAAGATAATTTTGAAAAAGTTATTTCATCTTTAAAAAGATTATGAGAATTTCTTAAAAGAGAATTTTATGCTTAAAAAAGAAACTATTTCTTTAAATTCTAAAATTCCTATTTTAGATAAAGAAATGATTAGTTTCAAAATTAAATATGAAGAAATTTTGAAAAATGTGACAAAATTTAATAAAGGAAAAGAAAATTTAAATGATCTATTATCTTATTAAAAAATGTCAAATAATCATTTTGGTCTTGAATTTTCAAAAGATAAGATTTACACACCTGCACATGTTAGTCTTGAATTTTTAAAAACTAATTTTGTAAAATCTACACATTTTTATAATAATAATCCATATAATTCTTTTGTGAAAAGAAATACTAATACTATTTCAAAAAGAATTAGGAACAAATATATATGGATTCCTAAAAATCTAAATAATGTTGATAAAAATGCTTATATTACATCTTATATACATGATGTGTGTAATTCTGTTAATTATGTTTATACTAACAAATGAAAACCAAATTCCAATTGTTCCTAAAGGCTAATCTTTTTCGGACCCAATCATGATAGGTACCTTACAAAATTTTTTTATCTTATAGGTACCTTATAAAGAAAAGTGGATACTTGATAGTGGTTGTTCCAAACACATGACCAGAAACATTCAACTACTGTCTTCCGTTCAAATTAAAAAGGAAGGTACAGTAATATTTGGGGACAATAACAAAGGAAAGGTTATTGGTATGGGTATGACTGGTAACATTTCGAAACCCCTTTTTGAAAATATTCTTTTGATAAGAGATTTAAAATACAATCTATTAAGTATTAGTCAGTTATGTGATAAGGGTTATAAGACTGTTTTTGAAAAAGATGCATGTCTTATATATGATACTTACATGAAAGATATTCTGTTTAAAGGTTCTCGTAACAACAATATTTATGAGTTATCAATAACTTGCATATCATCAAATGATAACTTATGTTTGCTTGCTTCAAATAATGATTATTTTTTATGGCATAAAAGATTTGGTCATTTGAATATGAAAACAATTTGTAAGATTTCTAAATTTGATTTAGTTAGAGGTCTTCCAAAAATAGCTTTTAAAAAGGATTATTTTTGTGATTCTTGTCAATTGGAAAAACAAGTTAAATCATCTTTTAAAGCTAAAGATTTTGTTTCTACTAATAAACCTTTAGAACTGTTGCATTTGGATTTATTTGGTCCTACTCGTGTTACTTCTTTAAACAAAAGTAGGTATATTTTTGTTATTGTTATTGATTATTCACGTTTTTCATGGGTAATTTTTCTAAAGAATAAAAATGCTTTAATGAGTTTTCAAGTTTTTGTAAAAAATTCAAAATCAAAAGTCTCTAAACATAGTCACTATTTGAAGTGATCATGGAGGAGAATTTGAAAATGAATCTTTTACAAATTTCTGTAATAAGTATGGTATTACACATAACTTTGCATTTTCTAGAGCATCTCCTCAAAATGGTGTTGTGGAGAGAAAGAATAGGACTTTGTAAGAATGTGCTTAAACTATGCTTATGGACAGTCATTTACCAAAATATTTTGGGTTGAAGCTGTTGCTACTGCATGTTATGTTTTAAATCGTGTGCTTATTCGACCTATTTTAAATAAAACATCTTATGAATTTTTTTATAATAAAATTCTAAAAGTTTTTTATTTCAAGATTTTTGAATGTAAATATTTTATCTTAAATACAAGAGATGCTTTAGATAAATTTGATGTTAGATCCAATGAAGATATTTTTGTTAGATATTCTACTCAAAGTAAAACATATAGAATATTTAATAAGAAAATATTTACTATTGAAGAATCATTACATGTTAATTTGATGAATCTTTGACTAAGCCTATTTCTAATACTTCTTCACATGATGATGATGATGATGATATCATAGATATTCCTATTGATAATACTATTATATCTTCTAATGATACTAATATTTCTAATATTGATGAGACTCCTACTAGTTACCTAAAGCATATGTTGAAGTAAGGAATCATCCACAAGATTTGGTTATTGGAGATATAAATCAAGGCGTTAAGACGAGATCCAAGTTGAACTACATGACACAAATTGCTTTCATGTCACCCATTGAACCGAAGAATATTAAAGAAGCATGTGCAGATGATTTTTGAACTATTGCAATGCAAAAAGAGTTAAATTAATTTATCAGCAATGATGTTTGGATCTTGTACAACATCCTATTGATCATCCAGTCATCGGTACCAGATAAGTTTTTAAGAACAAACTTGATGAATCAGGTCAAGTTATTAAAAACAAAGAAAAGATAGTAGCACAAGGATACAATCAAGAAGAAGGTATTGATTTTGATAAAACTTATGCACCAGTAGTTATACTTGAATTAATTCATATTTTACTCGCTTTTGCTTGCTTTATGAATTTCAAATTTTATCAAATGGATGCTAAAAGTGCCTTTTTAAATGGTTTTATTAAAGAAACTGTTTATGTTGAACATTCTCCAGGTTTTGAACAAGAAAATTTTTTGAACCATGTTTTTATACTTAAGAAAGCTTTGCACCCCGTGCTTGGTATGATAGATTAAAAAGTTTTCTTTTAAATTCTGATTTTAAAATGGGATGAGCAGATACAACTTTTTTTATTAAACATGTTAATAAAGGTATCTTAATTATTCAAATATATGTTGATGATATTTTATTTGGATCTACTAACGATAATCTTTGTCAATAATTTTCTAAGACTATGCAAAGTGAATCGAGATGAGCCACATGGGTGAACTTACTTACATTCTCGGTCTGCAAATAAAGTAAATGAATGATGGAATCTTCATTTTCCAATGCAAGTATGCAAATGAACTTCTGAAAAGATTTGATATGAAAATTCTGGTCGTAAATACACTCCCATGAGTTCTGCTACATTCCTAAATAAAGATGAAAATGATAAGAAATTGATCAAAAACAATATCGAGGTATGATTGGTTCTTTACTATATATTACTTCAAGTAGACCTGATATTTATTTCAGTGTTTGTTTATGTGCTAGATATCAATCAAATCCTAAGGAATCACATTTTAAAGCAGTGAAAGGATTCTTCGATATATTAACACAATCAACTTTGGCTTATTTTATCCGAAATCAAACACATTTGATTTACTATCATATAGTGATGCTGATTTTGCTAGATGTAAATCTGATCGGAATAGTACTAGTGATACTTGTCACTTTTTGGGACATTCACTAGTATTATATAGTTCAGTAAAAATAAAATTCTGTATTATTATCAACAACCGAAGCAGAATATATCGCTACTAATATTTCATATGCTCAGATTTTATGGATGAAATGAACCATATTTGATTATGGCATGTCTATCACAAATTCACCAATTATGTGTGATAATACCAGTGCTATTAACTTATCTAAAAATCTAATTCATCATTCACGTACTAAGCATATTGATATTAGACATTATTTTTTACGTGATCATGTTTTAAAAGGTGATATTTCACTAAATTTTTTATCAATGATAATCAAATTGTAGATATTTTTACAAAACTTCTTAAAGAAGATATTTTTATGAGATTTTGAAGAGATTTGGGTATTTGTAATATTTTCGATCTTTGAATATTTTTTAATAATTTTTAAGGCAATTTTCAATTATTAGTCGACTTATCAAGGCCTATTAGTCGACTTTATAATTCCCTAGTCGATTTAACAGTATATCAGTCGACTAATTGCATCAAACAGAATCATGAATTTTTTAAGCTATTAAAAGTTAGTCGATTATATCGACCAACTAGGCGACTAAATGGTGGATGAGTCGACTAGTCAAAAGCACAAGTCGACTAACGCTGTCAACATCTGTGTTTTGTTATTGGTTTTTGACTTTCGAAACCCGACTCATTTCACACGTTTTGGATCCGATCTCTACCCACTTTCAATTCTAAACATTGATATTAGTTCTACTTCTCATTTTTACCCTTCACCTTCATAAAAACCCTAGTTTTTCACCCGGTTCCTCTCTCCAGCTGCTAGAAGTAGTCGACTACAGCATCCACCTGCAGCAGTGAACACATTTCCTCTTTCTTCAAATTTCTTGGTAAATTTGTTCCAATTTCTGTCTTATACTCTCCATTCCTGCTTTATCTACCTTTAATTTCAGTTCTAATCATGTCTAGGTCTAAGAAATCTAAATTTACACCATCTTCTTCCTCATCTCAAACTGATTTTAGGGATTTTCTTAAATATCCTGCCCGAGAAGATGATTTCTTAAGAATTTCTTCATTAGAAATCTTACCTGGTAGTTTTGTTAAGTATGAAGACTTTAATAATTATGATATTGTCTCTTACCTTCAAAATTATGGTCTTTATTCTATGTTTTCTACTGATTCTAAACAAGGGTATTATCCCTTTTTGATTCACCTATTTTATACAAACTTAACCTTTGAGGATAACGAAGATGATGTTCATATCTATTCTATGGTTAAATGTGTTAATATCAAGTTATCCCCAAATTCTTATGTCGTATTTTTTCAATTCCTTATCACAGCCTATCTATTAATGACATTAATATGGATATGCTGAGGTCTTATCAAATATGTTTCTTTCAGGTCAAGGACTCCCAATGTCTAACAATAAATTGAAACCTATTCCTCGACGTCGCATCCTTGCCTATAACATTTGCCCTAAAACTGAGAGTTATAACTATTATTCTCGTGATTTGCTACGTGTGTCTATGCCATCATGCCTGGACTAGAAGTCAACTGAGCTAAGATAATCTTTGATACTTTTGTTAAGGACCATACTTCATTTTTATCATATGGAGCCTTTTTATCTCATGTGTTTCGAAAATTTCACATCGATCTTTCTTCTGAAACGAGTGTTGTCAAATTTTTCGAGCCTTTTGATCATGTCGTACTTTATCGTATGAAACCTCATGATTTTCCTCACCCTCCATCATAACCTCAACATCCACCCTCTCCTCCTCCACAGTTCAACTTAAGCTACTTCCTCCTCCACTCAACCTCCTTTCACTGAATCCCCTTCCTCTCAATCACCTCCTTCATATCCCGATACTTTCTACAACTTTATTTTTATTGAAATAGAGATTCTACAAAATCGTCAACAATCTATGATGGACTCTCAAGATGTATTGCTCTCAAATCAATCTTTACTGATGAACCATTTTATCAGTATGCAACTGAAGATGGAGTCATTTGAAACAACTCAAAAGGAAATTCTGGATCTCCTCGAGACCCGTTTGCCACCACCACCTCCTCCCAGATCCGACATGTGATGCATATGGCGTTGGCTTTGCTTTTTATGTTTTTGGAGTTTCTTGCATTTTCTTTTTGTATTTTCTTTTCGTTATGACTCTTTTAGTTTTCTATTGTACTACTTAACATTTTCTGTTTTGTTATGAAAACGCTGGTTGTTCATGTGTCTCTTTATGATCTATACTATTTCTCTTTTTGTTAATGACAAAGGGGGAGAAAGTTAGAATGTTTTATATGTGCCGATATATATGTTGTGATATGTGTGTTGTGATATGCTTCAAGATATACGATATATGGATAGTGTGTTGTGATATGCTTGAAGATATATGATATATGGACATATGTTGCAAATGTTGCAAAATATTTTATGACTTATGCAGGGGAGAACAAGAACACTTGTTATATATATACATATATACATATATATATATACACATATATACATACATACATACATACATACATACATACATACATATATATATATATATATATATATATATATATATATATATATATATATATATATATACATACATACATACATACATACATACACACACACACACACACACACACACACACAGATATATATATATATATATATATATATATATATATAATATATATATATATATATATATATATATATATATATATATATATATGTTTGTTATAACCTGTTCACTGCAAGGGGAGTTTCTCTGCGGGGGAGTTTTCATGCACAAGTTGTCATCATCAAAAAGGGAGAGAATGTTGAAGCTTACAGATTGAAAGATTTTGATGATGGATAACAAAATGCATTTGGCGCTCTATCTCAAGCATTTATATAGAGTTCTGATTGCTCAAACTCATATGAAGACTTTGACTATTTTTGTGTATGTTTAGAATTTTTGTTAAAAGCCTTGAACATACACACAATGTCATATAGTCGACTTGACCCCTGATATAGTCGACTAACCAATACTATAGTCGACTTGATCTTTTTATAGTCGACTAAGGCCTTCCACAAAAAATATCCTGCTCTCTGTTTGATATCTGTTTAGCAGTATTAGTCGACTACCTCTTGACCCTAGTCGACTAACCCATACTATAGTCGACTAACAATGTTCTACTGGTCGACTGATTACAGTTTTCAGAAACTTGTTATTCGTATCAGTCTTGATATAGTCAACTTGCCTCATATATTAATCGACTAACCATGGCAAAAATTTTCTTCTAGTCGGCTAACATCCATACCATAGTCGACTAATAGTGATTTTAACTGTTAGACAGTTTCTGATTTCTGGTATTTTATCCAGCATTTTAAATTTTAATTTTGAATTGATAACTTCTCTAACTGACTATAGATTTTACCTATAAATAGGGATGTTATCCTAGGATCAATTCACCAATTTAAAACACAAGTTTTCTGTCAAAAAATTCTATTCAAAATTCTATTTTTTTGAAAACTTGCTTTTACTTTCTGTTCTTCACCAAATCCTACTCCATTATGAAGAATTCTGAAAGTCCACCTATAAGAGACCTTATCCACAATCACATACAGATTCAAGGCTTATAGGATTGATTGTATTCACTCAAAGAGAAGTTGTACAAGAGCGTCTTCTTTGTGTAGAAGAGAAGTTGTACAAGGTGTTGTCATCTTGGTATAAGAGGAGTTGTAGACATTTGATAAAGGGTGTTTTGTCAAGTGGTATACAGGTATTGGTTTTGGGTGTATCCAAATTAGGAAAAGAAAAATCTCAAGCGAATTGATTGGGGACTGGATGTAGGTCACAAGGACCGAATCAGGATAAAATATCTTATCGTTGCGTTTGCATTTTTCTAAATTTTTATTCTGTGTATTTTACTTTCCTGCAAGTAGTTTTATTTAAAAAGTTTATAAACACTATTTACCCCCTCTAATGTTTGTATTGCTTGTTTATAGATCCTACAACATCCACTTTCCTCACTTAATGGGGTATGAATCTTCATTATGAAGACATTTAAGGTGTAATTTTACACCCCAAAAATCCTCTATACATAGATATGAATGGATGAAGAAAAGACAACAAGAGAGACCAAGAGAAAAAGAAGAGAGGACTCTTGACAAACTTGTGCAAAAGCAAATAAGGTTTTCTTTCAATCTCCTTGAGATTTCGGCTACTTTTTAAACTTCATACTTTATTCATATCTCCGCAAAAAAGAGTGAAAATATCCAAAATCAAGATTTTGATTTGGCTCATCACAGAGAACAAGAATCACTCTCTACCGTCATAAGAAGAACCCGACATTAAACAAATGGGAGATTCAAGCATTCTTCTCTCTTTTGTAATAAAATATTGATCCATTATAATTCTTTTTTCAATCAATTAAAGATTTTTACATCTCAATTTTTTGAGAAACAACAGGTGAGGAACAGGAGGCCGATGAGTTTGTGGTGGCTAGTCGACAACGAAGCTGATGGTTTAAGATGCCGACGGAGGGTGAAAGGAGGTGCTGATAAAGAGGTCAAGGGTTGCTGGTGGGATGATTTGATTCGATTCGAAGGGTCTGAATTCAATTCAGAGACTGTCTGCATTCAATTTGAACTCAGGGCTAGGTCGAGGGGTACTAAGAGAATGAGAAGAGAAATTTTAGGTTGTTTTTGGTGAGAACAGGTTGAAGATAAGCAATGTTGTTTTGGATTTTTTTTGATGATTCTTGAAGGGATTTTTGAGAATTTTGATACAATTACTTTTTTTTTGCTTGTTGTTGATCAAAGGAAAACTAGTAGAGGGAAAGAAGAGATTTTTTCCCCCCAAGAAAACTAAACAATCTAGGGAAGAGAAATAAGAGAAAAAAGAATATCTAATTTTAGGGTTTTAGGATTTTTTGTGTGAAGAAGAACAGAAAATTTAGCTCCGATACTAAATTTGACGCAGAATAGAAAGAAAAAATTTCAGTTTTGTGGTAGAATTGGGAAAAGCTAATCTAAGGTTTATAGAAACTGAAAAAAATTAGGTTTAGACTTCACATCAAGAAAATTGCTCACCCACTTCATGCATCGCTTAGGAAGATTTAGAATTAGGATTTCACACCCAAAAGAATTGCTTTCCCCACTCTATTCTTTACACATAAAGATTCAAGAAAACTAATTTAGGGTTTTAAAAGTTTTCAATAGTTCTATCATTCATTTAAAAATATTATCATACAAGGCTATTTATAGATAAATAAAAGAAAGACTCCTAAAGAACCCCTACTCCCAATAAAAAGCTACTCCTAATCCTAGTAGAACTCATAAAAGTAATATCTTAATCATAAAAGAAACCCTAAAAGAAATAATAAAAAAAACTAATAAAAGAAAATACTACCCCGACTCATAACCATATCTAATTTAAATTTCCTTTCTCCTTGTCCGAATAGGTCTTTCAATAGCTCATTGGGTCTTCTATCTCCTCTAAAGGAATTTCGTGCTTAACCCTACAAGTTTTAGTATCCAAGTAATCTCTTGATACACCAACAGAGGATGCCAATCATGCACGAAACATATTTAAATTCCTTGAACAGGAGAAAAAGCACATCATCATTTCTACGGCAAAATAGGCTGCATAGAAGAAACAGGCATTCCAAATGGCCCTTCAAGTTGAACCCTTTAATGTCCTACATATAGGTGCTAAAGCTCAAGGTTGGAGGCTGCAAGAGGTAAGAATTTGAGTGTTTTAACTTTTCCTTGTTACCATCCAAATGGAAGCATAGAATATCCAAAATAGTCAACAAAATCAGGGAAAAAATAATGGAAAGAAACATATCCAGTAGTAAAATATATACTAATGAGCCCGGTTTAAAAACAGTGAGCTCTACAACAATATTAGAGAATAGCTTACATTGTCACCCTTCCAGCAAAGTGCTCGACAAAGCCTAACACAATGATTCATAATGTATAGCTTGTTGTATTAGCACTTGTCCAATTTAACCATCTTATTTTAGCTCTACAAATGTTATCTGCCTCAATCTCACCATCACAATGATTAATCAACCATTAGTGTTCTAAATAATGAAAAGTGTGGCGTAATGGGCAAGTCCCTCTAAGCACTAAAGCGGAAAGCTGCAGCTTTAGCGACCGCTAAAGTGGGATGGGGGTTTAAATAACTAAATAAATATTCATTACTAATATATATATATATATATATATATATATATATATATATATATATATATATATATATATATATATATGCGCATATGTTAGATGTTCCTTTAAAAAAAAAATTAAAACGTAGAAAATTCAGATCATGCAAAAAGTTATTACTACTGTAAAAAGTTAGATCATGCAAAGTATCAGTGCCCTTCTGAAAAGAAAACCAGTGAGAGACACACATATCTCTGCCACTATTACAAATTACGATGTCAATTTGAGCAGTTCCAGATGTAAAACAGCAACAAAACACACAAGCTCAATCTTCCTCTTTCTTTACCACTCTAGCTCAAAAGGTACTCTAATATCTTATCCTACATTGTCTATATCATATACTTCGATTATAGATTGAAGGCAATTGATCACATGACTAAAAACTATATTACATCTTTTATTTATGTATCTAACTCTGTAGTATTAGCAGATGGCTCCAACACACGCATTCAGGGTATTGGCACTGCCGCAATAAGATTACCAAAATTTTAAATTATACAATAATAATTTTTCAACACATTGTGTATTTCAAAAGCTTGGGACGAGAAAGACGAGTGACACAGGACGTGAGTGGAAGGACTATCAGCAAGAGTTGGCATCCGATTAGGTGGCATGCATTAGTACTTTATCAGTATTTGACTACCACTGTCAGTTAGATCATGCCTTTCTATATGTACCAAAACTTCTTGTTCCATCTTTAAGTCAGATTTCATCCTTAGAGTGTGAGTCTTATTAGCTACAAAAGCTAATGTGAAGCATGTATATGTGCATGACAAAAATCAGTGATGTAATTTAAATGTACAATGTTTCACTAAAATTACGATCGTAGGTAGAAAAATAGCTTAACTTGTAATGTGACAATGGATTTAAACAAAAATTGTAGGCACAGATTGTGCTGTTATGATCTTAAATAAATCAATACAAATACTAAATAATGACGGCTCAATTGTATAATCAAGGTCAATAACCAGCAATCACATGTATAACAGATTCTCACAACCTCACGAATTTTGTGGCAGTATATAAATTGATAAAATACTAGAGAAGTATTATCACGACTCACAAATGAAAACCATGTTAAGAAAATATATCTACTGAGAATCACGTCAATCTCAGTATGCTTCTGATGGGTGCTTGATGCGTAGTTCTATTTTTCACGAGTCCAACGCCTCGATAATGACTCGAATCGGACTCCAGATGTCTAAGAAACACCCAAAAATAAAACTCGAAGCTTAATGGGTCTGCACTGTTGAAAGCGGGTCAACTCTGCAAGTGGGTCGGGTTGACACTGTAGCAATCCAGATTCGGGCGGGCATGTAGCTAAAGTTGAATAGGGTTTAAGTTATTGGCGGATCACGAGAAGAACCCAAGTCGGATACAACTCGAGCAGAATCTTTCTACTTGATCTCGCAACAACGATGTGGTGGTGCCGGCGAGTGATGGAGCGAGGGCGGCAATCGATGATGAAGAGGAGGGTAAGGTCAATGGCAAGTGGCAGCAGGCAGTCGCACGAGGGGTGAGGGGGAGGACCAGTCGGCGGAGGGAAGCAGCCATAAGAGGAGAGGAGGCTAGGTTGCAGGTGATGACACAATTACCAGGAGAGAAGAGAGGAAGGAGGGTGTGGGAGGTTGGCGGCTGTCCAAGCAGCGAGCGCACGGGCTAGAGGAGGGGAAAGAAAGGGCGGCACATGGGAGTTGGGTTATGCTGTGACGATGAAGGAGAAGACAAGTAGGAGAAGAATATGAAAAGGAGGTGGCTAGCTACGGGAGACGGAAGAGACGACGGGAGGCCGACGGTGGGGCAATAGAGCAGCAACAGAAGACAAAAGTCAGAGAGGGTGGGAAGAGGCAGCCGTGACGAGGGCGTTGGTATTAGGAGAAACAACAATGGAGGGAGAAGAGAGGACGAGAGAGAAAATAGGATTAGGGTTAGGCCCGTTAAGGTTTAATAAAACAAGGGAAAAATAGGATTTCACTCCTAAAAATACTTTTTGAGATAATTAATCACTTGATATATTTTAATTAAAATTCTGCATTAAATAATATTCTAGTACTTAAGTCTTTTATCGGCTTTACAAAACCTAGTTTCTAGATTACAACCGATGTGAAACTAAACTTTAAAATAAAAGAAAAATCAACTAAAAATAAAACCAAAAGTAAAATAAAGCTAAAAATACATAATGACTCGGACTACTCGAACCACAGTGATGCGACGTGTCTTCGTCTTCTCTGATATACGCACTAGGGTTGGATGTCCACAACAAAAGCACCATCGTGTGTCTTACCCTAGTTGGGTCAATAAGAGGGCTGATAAGCCATTTGATTTTTTCATTCAGATGTATGGGGTCCAGTCTAGTAACTTCAAATTTTAAGTATTTTGTCAGCTTTGTAGATGATTATTCTTGAGTCACATGATTGTATCTGTTAAAATCTCGTTCTAAAGTGTTTTTCAAGTTTAAATTTTTTATTCAGAAATAAAGAATCAATATGATTCTATCATTAAAATTTTGAGATATGATAATGCTAAAGAATATCTGGATAACAACTTTAGTTAGTTTCTAGAACAAAATAGAACCTTGTGTCAATTCTCTTGTGCTTGCACTCCTCAGAATAATGAGATAGCTGAAGTAAGAATAAACAACTTGACATTGCAAGGACTCTATATTTCATAAACATGTAGTAAAATAATTTTGGGGTGAGACCATTTTGACTACTTGTTACTTGATAAATCAAATGTCATTCTTTGAATTGTAAAATAAAATCTCATATTTCATCCTATACTCCAATATTGATTTGTTCTCTTTGCTCACAAAGATTTTTGGGTGTCTTTGTTTTGATCATAATCATAGTCCTCATAAAACTAAACTTGATTCTATATCTTAAAGGGTTATTCTTGGATACTATAGAATTGAGAAAGGTTACAAATATTTCTTGTCTATTTATAAGCTGATATATCTTATCTGTAGATGTCACTTTTTTAGTCTAAACCTTGGATTTCCACAACTCTTTCTTCTGCGTCAGAGGATGACTATAATTACGTGTTCTACCAGAAAACATTACTCAATGGTGGTGGGGCAACATTTGAAAATTTGATTAGTAAAAATTCACTTTGGTTTCAGGATCTAATTCAGATCTATACAAGACGAACATATCCTATTCCTATGCCAGCGCCAAATTTAATGCCAATTCCTGTGCAAGAACCAAAGTGAGTCTGTCATTACACAATTACCTGATTTTTCTAATACTGATATCTTCCCATTGCTCTTTGAAAAGTCAAATGTAATTGTACTCAACATTTTCTTTTCAATTTCGTTTCTTATTCTCATTTACCATCCTCCTTTTGTTCATTTATTTCTTTTTTGGACTCATACTCGATTCTCAAGAATGTATCAGAAGCATTATGTCCTCCAAGTTGGAAAAAGACGATGCAGGAGGAGATGATGGCGTTAGAGCATAATGAGACTTGAGAGTTGTTCACATTTCCACTAGGGGTGAGCATCGGTCGGTTCGGTTCGGTTTTTGCTAATTTTTATAAATCGAACCGAACCGATTAGACTTAGCAACTGAACCGAACCGAACCGAACCACTCAGTTTGGTTCGATTTTTCGGTTTTTTCAGTTAGGATATTTTTTCATCATTTCTTACATTTTTTAATCATCATTATATTATCATCCTTTAATATTCTAATCTCAAATATTTAATACCCAAATTAGAAATAAGAAAAGATCCTAACCTTAATGTGAATTAAAAATTTCATATTTTAAAACTTTTACGCTATATTTAGGCTCTTATATCAAAACTTACATAATTATTACTAACTTTTAATGGGAAGAATGAAAAAAGAACTATATTAATATAAATATTATTCTTAATTTTGATGGTGTACTTAACATAACTTTCACATATTCAACATAAAAAAGATAGTATTGCTAGAAGTAATGAGATAAGTTTTCACCAGTTTTTGTTATGAACTATATGATTCACTAAATTGAATTTGAGTGGGGTGATATATAGGGTGAGAGATTCGGTTCGGTTCGGTCGAGTTTCGTTTTTGAAACACAAAACCAAAACCGAACCGAACTAGAGTGGTTCGGTTTGGTTTGGTTCGGGTTCGGGTTTTGGTTTTTGGTCAGTTATTTCGGTTATAACTGAACTCTGCTCACCCCTAATTTCTACCAAGAAAGAAAGCCATTGAGTGCAAGTGAGTTTACACTGTTAAGTTAAGACCATATGAGTCTCTGACTCGTTTAAAGGTAAGATTGGTTACCAAAAGATATTCACAGGTGTATGTATTGGATTATGCAGATTCCTTCTTCCTGGTCATGAAGATGACATCTGTGCGAGTCCTTGTGTCATTAGCAGCAACATATCACTGGCCACTTCATCAATTAGACATCAAAAATGTCTTTCTCAATGATATTCTTCATACGGAGATATCACCAGGCTTTATTGACAGAGAGAGAGTGTGCGAAGATTTGCAGGTTGAAGTACGATATGAAACAATCTCTTAGAGCCTGATTTGGGCACTTTGCATTAGTGACTCAAGAGTTCGGCCTCTGTTGCACACAAAAAGATCACTCTGTATTTTGGCGAATCCAGGATGAAAAGATGATCTTGCTGGTTATGTATGTAGATGATATTGTGATCACAAAAAATAAAACAAAGGGGATTGATAATATGAAAAAGTAATCGTAGAAACACTTTTAGACCAATGATCTTAGATCTATGAAGTACTTCTTAGGTATTGAGATGGCCAAGTCTAAAAAAGGCATTCTTCTGTCACAGAAGAAATATATACTTGACTTTCTTTTGGAGGCTGGGATACTAGGATGCAGGATTACTTATTCTCCAAAGGACGTGAACACGAAGTTACCATGTTAGAGAGAGCTTCTTGAAGATGTTTGGAGGTACATGAGATTGGTGGGAAGATTTAACCACATGACAGTGACCAAAATCGGACATCATATACACAGTCAATATAGTGAGTCAACTTTTGTCAATACCAAAGACTACCCACTTGGAGGCGGTAATGATGATTTTGAGGTACCTAGCTCCAGGGAGAGCGCTTCTTTATTTAGATCATGGACACACCAGAGTAGTAGGCTTTTCAGATGCAGACTGGGTAGGGTGCCCTTTTATAAGAGGTCGATCACAAGATATCATATCTTTCTTGGAGAAAATCTCGTGTTATGAAAAAGTCAGAAGCAAAGTGTGGTCTCTTGATCTAGCGCGGAGACAAATACATGGTGATGATAAATGAGACATTAGAGCTAATCTAAGTTAGAGATTTATTTATACAGATTGGTTTTCCCTAGAGTATCCCATGAGACTATATGGAGACAACAGAGAAGAAATACACATTGCTGAAAATGTCGTGTTCCATGAGAGAACCAAACACATTGAGCTTGATTGTCATATAGTTCGTAAGAAGCTCGAGAAAAAGATCGTTGTGACAAAGAATGTATCGTCAGGAAGCCAGTTTTAGCATATCTTCTAATCAAAATCACTTAATAGAACACGAGTAGATTTTATTTGTGACAAGCTAGGAATTGTGACAAACTGGGCATGTATATATATATGCTCCAGCTTGAGGGAAAGTGTTGAAAGAGACTTTGTATTAGTTTAGTCTCACATTGCCTGTGAGACTAGCTCATGATGTATCCACATTGATTATTATATATAGATTAGAGTATGAGGTTTAGAATTCAACTCTTTCTTTCTCAATCTCTATTATACTATATCAGTAAGTAAATTGTAGATTGCTTTCATGTAAATTAAATCAATGTTTAGCAATTATCCTTTAGCCTTTGACCAATTTCTCTCCTATTTCCTCATATGACTCAGAACAATTCCACACTCCACCATTCATTAGGCATTTTCTTAGTCATTATAATTTTTCTAAATAGTAGCCATACCAAGACCTTATCCCTCAGAAACTTCCAATCTTCAATAGCAATAATATTAGAGCTTTACATTTTTAGTTTTCCTGCTTTCTAAGAAACATCTTTAACTTCCTTGAGGCTACTTTTGACAATAATTATCTAGAAGCACAAGTATTTTTAAAGTGATTCCCATGGCTATATCCGAAATGTAGTTGGCACCAACCATTGCATGACATTTGACACGTATTGGGCACTCCAGAAGAGTCAAATTTTAAGAAATCTAAGAATTAGGTATAGGATCAGTTGGGAATAGAAAGCTTATTGTTATTATTTCTTTTTTGTGCAGATCTGAATTCAGATCACATTAGATCTGAAGAAGAAGAAGAAAAGCAAAAGAAAAGAAATCTAAGAAGTAGAAAATGGTGTAGATGTGTGGTGGCTAGGGTTTCTTAAGTGACGACTAGGATTTCACGATGGTTAGGGTTAGAAAGTTGAAAGATGGTGATGGAGGCGTATGTAGTGATGGAAAGAGTGTTCTCATGATACTTTAAGGTATCTCTCTAATACCATGTTAGGAGTTTACGAAATGGATGGCTTAACTATATATTTGGGTTGCCTCTCTTATATAAACCTAAAAACAAAAATACACCCCCCCCCCCCCCCCCCCCCCCCCCCTCTCCCCCTTCTTATATAATAAGAAATTTTTACAGACAAGCCCCTCAGAAAATATTTATTACATAATAAATCAGTTTTGAATCATGCTGATTCTATAAATGACCAATACGAGTAACCAAACAGTCGAATTAGTAAAAACTCTCAACATCAAAGTTGTAGATCTTCGAATTTTCTTTCCGTAGACACCTAGATGACCTTTTTTGAAGTCCTGTATCTAAAGTTATGACTAAAATATAACGGCATGCTCAGAAGATGACCCTCAAGTTTTACAAATTGAGTGATTTAATTGCTGAAAGTAACTGAATTCTTCTTTCTCTTTCTTTTACCAGTTCGCTCCAAACTACAATCAAGTGTATCCAAGTAGCCTTATTTATATACAAATAATAGATAAAAAGGAGTATGAAAATGCGGTAAAATTATGCTCACCCCTTATTTCATCAAAATTACTTCGTTCTTTTATCCTTTAAAACAAGTGCACCACTTTTGAGCCTTTCCAAATTTGCGGAAGGAGTTAGCTTCCATCCGTCCAAGCTTTTGGGGGATTTACAATGATCTCAACCTTCATGCGCCTTCAAATAATGATCTTATTTTAATAGTAATTACCAAAAATCATTGCAAGAACAAGTTCCTCCAAAAAACCGATGAAATCGGACACGGTCCCGGACAATGATCTCCCTATCATATAGTTTGCTTACGATTTTGGTAACCTCATGACAGTCCCCACAAACCCTCAAGTTCTTTACCACCCGAACCACCACTGGTGCTTTAGTTCTTAACAATCCATAAGCAATTGCCAACCTTTCACTGTGCTCACAAAGAGCATGCTCCTTCTCCTCTTGACCAACATCATGATGGACTGATGAAGTCCATGGCTGATGACCAGCACCCCGCACCCTCTCGGCAATGTCCTTCAAAACCTCCCTTATCTCCCTCCTCTCTGGGTGTGATTCATCACCCACTGCAAACTCATGCACAAACCCATCAATCTCAATAGAACTTAGTCCAGGAACAATCTTAACACCACTATCCTTCATCTGTTTTCTCATGTAACTCACTTTTTCCCATTGAGAGTTTGAAGCGTATAGGTTAGAGAGAAGCACATAATTCTCTGCATTGAGTGGCTCTAGCTCAAGAAGACGCCCGGCTATGATCTCTCCTTTATCAAAACTCTTACTGTTCTTGCATCCGACGAGCAGTGTCCTCCATATTATTGAGTTTGGAAAGATGGGCATGCTATTGACAAATGAGTAAGCTTCTTCGAAGCAACCAACTCGACATAGTAGATCAACCATGCACCCGTAATGCTCCATTGTTGGTTCGATGCCAAACTGTTGCATTGTTGACCAAAACCATCGGCCTTCACTCACTAATCCACTGTGAGCACAGGCTGACAGAACACCAATGAATGTCACGTGGTTAGGTTTCACCTGAAAAATGATACCAGAGCCCTGTAAGAACTCCAAGAGCAACAGTGAAGCAAAAGGGTGCAAACAAAATAAATAAATAAAAGGTTGGAATCCAATCATATCAATTGCAACATTTTTGGGAAGAACAATGAATGATATTTGTACTCCAATACCTTCATCTGCAACATTTTTGAGAAGAGCTCCAGAGCTTCCTTCACGAGCCCATGAATTGCCAACCCGACAATCATTGAGCTCCAAGCCTTTGTATCCCTCACTCTCATCTCATTAAACACCTCCCTCGCCTTATCTATCAAACCACACTTAGCATACATATCAATAAGTGCCGTACTAAGCTCTAAATCAACTATAATCCCTTTCCTATCAATAAAAGCATGGACCCATTTCCCAAATCCGAAGCCCCGGCCTTTGCACAAGCAGAAATAACACTAACCATCGTAACCTCATCCGGGCTAATCCCCACCTCCTGCATCTCCCTAAACAATCCCAGTGCCTCATTAACCATCCCAATTCTCGCGTACCCACTAATCATCGCGCTCCACGCAATCAAATTCTTATCAGTAATTTCATCAAACACCAGCCCGGCCATCATAATCTCCTCGCACTTCGCATAAAAGTTGAGCAACCCAGTCTGAACAAAAGGGCTAGAGTCCAGACCATACTTATAAGCATGGGAATGGATCTGCCGGCCCTCGAAGAATGCCAAAATGGTAGAACAGGCCTTGAGAACGAATGCGACAGTGAATGAGTTGGGGGTCGGGAAGCCCAATTGTACCAACTGTTTATAAAGAGAAATGGGTTCTCTTGTTGGGTTTTGAATTAAAGAGCAGCCCCTGATCATGGAGTTCCAAGTAAAGATGTTTGGGTGAGGCATTCGGACGAACAGGCGGCGGCATAGACGATGTCGCCCGAGGGCGGGGCAGCGGAGAAGGCGAGGATCCTGGTGAGGGCATAATGGGAGGTAGGGGAGGGGCGCTTGAGGACATAGGCGTGGACTTGGCGGAGTATTCTCATGTTTGGGCATTTTTGGAGGAGGGAGGTTATTAGCTGATCTTGTTCAAACTGAGGTTGGGTTGTGTAGAGTTTGGAGCGAGGGAGTGGTTTCGGGATTTTGTGGAGAAGTTTGCGGTAGTTCGTGGTGGAATGATACAGCATTGGAGTAGTTTTGGATCAAGAAATATTTACTTGTTTGTTGTCGCGAGAGTGAACAAAGGATTCATCAATGTAAGAATGTCTTTGCTCAGCAAAATAAAGGTCCTATAAGGGCTCAACTGTTGTTCTGACTTGTAGTCGCTCTCTCTCTCTCTCTCTCTCTCTCTCAGAGGGATACTGTAACTGTTGTTGGAGGCAGCATATAGTCTCTCTCTCTCAGGAATACTATAGCCTCTGCCCGCGTGTGTACGCAAGGGCTACTCTCTCTCTCTCTCACTGTCTGGGTTTTGGAGGGATTTGTAAAAAGGTTGTAAGCATCTTTCTAAAACATAAATAAAAATATGGGTAACAAGCCGGAGAGGGACGGAGACCGCAGGATGAGACCTTCTGAGTACCCAATAAGCAGGAGTGAGGTAGACGATAGTCATCACCTCGGCCGGCCTAAGCAGGATTCAGTCAGAATTGAATCAGTAGAGACCGAATTAAGCACCGGGGCGCTGTCGGCGAGGTGGTTGGAGCTTTGTTGGGGCTCTTTTGATTTTCCCTTTTTTTCCCCCTTTTTTTCTTTCTATGGAGGACTAACTGTGTATGTCTATGTATCTTTATAATTTTCATTTTTTTAGGTTATTTCATAATATTCTTATTAATGAAACGGCGATTTTTTTTTGCCTCATGATTTTTTCTAAAAAATTATAAGTTGTTATCTTGACATGACAAGACAAGTAAATCCTGATGATGGGGATCTAAACTTTGGCGAGTAACAAAAATTCAAAAGAAGGTAACGAGAAAAGTATACTTTGATTTGAGCACCTTTATTTACAAGGGAGGTGCGGTTGGATCCTTTTCGCCAGACTAGCAAGTTCCGTAAAGCAACTTATACATAGAATTTTCTAACAAAGTAATCCAACTGTCCATGTTGATCGAGCTATGTAGATTGATGTTTGAATGCTTCGTAACTCATCGGGAGTGGATATTTCCACCCCAAAAAATGATGAAGGCACCCAGGATTAAGGCACCCAATCCCCTCTTCTCCTCCTCCTCCTCCTCCTCTCTCTCCCATGCTGGCGACCTGATTATATACGTGCATTGCATGTTTAGTGTCACATGTGTCATATTTTTTATTTATTTTTGTAATATAGCTCTGCTATTTAATTCATTTTCTTATCTATTGGTATGCATGGTAATTATTGAAGAAAAGGGAGAAATGAATCAGTTTGTCTAATTAAATCCAAAAATTCAAAGATCAAGCAAATTAACAGGGATCTATTCAAATCCTGATGTTTTAAAGCCATTCTACCTGAAGACCGAATACCAGATAATATAATACTAGTTACAAATCAGTTAAAAATGGTTTCTGAAAACCCAATCGGTTAAGCTGAAGATCAAAGGATATATCATCAAATCTGAATTGTAATTTGAAAATACAATTAGAGATAAACCAGGATAGAAGATCGACAATGGCCGCGCTCTGAAAATCTAGCCCAACGGCCAGACCATGGCCACGCAGATGCGGCAAAAGCTGCGTTTGCGTGGCTTGAATGAGTCGGTTGGGGGAGCATTTGCTCTCCCTATCTTCTTACGCTCTCTCTTATCTCATTTATTTTATAAATACTGATATTTTCAAAGGCAGAAGTGCACCATTCCAGTAGAGAGTTTAGGTTAGTTTTTGTGTTTTTGAACTTAGATTTTTCTTTTTCTTCTTATGTAATTTTCAATTTTCTTTACGTAACTTAGGTTAAAGAAGAGAGTCATGTTAAAAAAAGAAATAGTTGTATTGAGAGTAATACCATTATAATTCTTTCTCCTTTCTTTCACAGTTTTTCAATTTAATCGAAGGTTGTATTTTATGTTAATTTTTCCTTATTTTTATTTTATTTTCCTCTGAGGTGCTTGTAATCCAAATGAATGCGATGGTCTCGAATATGCCTTGTCCTTATAAGTACCATTGATGGCTTATGGTGATGGATAACTATTTCTATATTACTTTATGCTTGCACATTTATTTGACAGCTTAGGTTTGGAATGGGGAAGATCTTATATGTCATGTTTTGATTGCCTTCAAATCAAGGTAAATCATTGAAACAGATCCAAGGTAAGAAAGTGTTGAGGAGGTAAGTGAATTTTTAGTTTATTTTTGTTTCTTTTCATTTCTTAGCTTAGAAATACACTAAAAGCCAACTTTTTCTTTGTTCTTTCAATTCTTTGTTCTTAACTTAGTTTTTTTTAATCAAACACCAACATCATTTCTTCTCCCATCTTCTATCACCTTCTTCTTCTTCTAACTCTTAGTACTTTTATTTTATTTTTCTAAAACTAAGAGGAAATCTATAACCGATCTAGTAACTTAGTAAAGACTTACTCAAACGCTTTTATCGCAATTCCTCCTTGTGGATCACGACCTGAACAACCACTTGCTATAGTGGTAAAATTGAGCAATCTTAGCACCATTTTTAACTTCTATTTCTCTGTGCAGGTAAAGCTTCAATCAAATTTTGGCGTCGTTGTCGGAGGGAGACAGTAAGTTTCTTTAAGCTTACTAGCTGTTAAGTTTTTCTCCTCTGTTTTTGCGTACAGGGGCTAATATCGGGAAAATTATTGCAAGCAAAATACATATAAGAAACTCTGAGACTCTACTCTTGAAAGTAGAGCCTAGAAACTCTCTGCTTTACTGCGAAAATGCAGCCAAAGCTGCGTTTGCGCGACAATCAGAGTGAATTACTCACTTTGTTTGATTGCAAGTTGCTTGAATTGAAATTTACAATCTTTTGCAGTATTTATTTTTCTACTTAACCTACTGTGCACAGTGTATTAATTCAATAGTAACTTGGTTGATTGTAAATGCTAAAAACAGGTTGGACTTTGCATTAGGGCATTTGTCTAATTTTGTTTACATTTTTTTACTGTTGAAGAGTGTTGGAAAAAGGTATGTGTGTATTGTATGTAGCTTAAGAAATACGTTTGGGTGATACATATTGCTTAATTGTATTCATTTGGCTATATATTTGTACACGCGCACGAAAATGATTAAGGACATATCTGTTGGCGCAGAAGCTCTTCACTCTAGTTTTGATGATGATTAACTCATATAGTTATAATTTACTAATAATCTTGGGATATTTAGCTTCAGATATTTGATCAAGATATTAGTAGATGATTAGCTTCAATAAAGGTATTTTGGAGCTTTCACATATTGATTTAAGAGCTCGAGCGTCAAGATCACATCTAGTACTCGGTTGGAGTCAAGCTTATTTTGGATCGCGTTTGAATCGAGTCGACTTGAAGAAGAAGTTCTACAAGAAGATCTCGGTATTGTGTTTAGTTTTGATTGTTTACATCATTGTAAAGATTAGATAGTTTTAATATGCTCAAGTTCACAATACACACACATGTTTTAAGTTAGTTTTCAGTTTAAACGATATTGGATTTCTAGTCAAAAACATAGATATAAATCTTTATATGTATATTGAATTTTATTCATATACAATATGTCTCAAAGTTGTTTCAATATCATATTTTTGTATTTACATGTGTTTTGGAGAAAACAATTTTCCATTTCAAAAATCTAAGTTTGAAAAATACCGATTTTGTATTTAAGCCAAATTTCAACATCACAAAAACAGTTCAAATCGTTTATAATATGTGTTGAATTTTTATTACACATATTTGTATTTCAAAGATCTTACAAGAAAATATTTTTGTGAAATTTATGTGATTTTATGGGATTTATTTGATAATAAAAGCCAAGTTTTTACATCTCTTAATAACTGGACCTGGCTTCTGCCGGTCGACCGGACGGTCGACCGCTGCAGAAGTCGGTCGACCAGTCCGGTCGATCGACGTGCACAAGCGTGCACGCCAGCTTGGGGTGGTGGGCTGGTTGACCAGGCGGTCGACCGTCTAGAGAGCTCTGCTATCTGGAAATGACCTCGGTCGACCGGCCGGTTGACCGGCAGAGAGCTGCTACTCTTTGTATCAGTCCCGGTCGACCGAGCGGTCGACCGGGCAGTCGATCGATAGAGCATTGTTACTCTCTGTTTCCAGGTCCCGGTCGATCGGTGGCTCAACAGTCATACAAATGACCGTTGGCCGGTCGACCGGGAGGTCGACCGGAAGGTCATTTCTGACCTTTGCTGCTACCAACGGGCAGATTTTGTTTGGGGTTTTAAATACCCCACATTTGAGCTGATTTTTTACAACAATTTTAAGAGCAAATTTCTCATCTTTAGAAGTGTTTTAGCTACAAATTTTAAAAGAGTTTTTGGGTTTAAAAGATCAATCTTTATTTGTTTTAAAGGGTTGAAAAAATCAAAAAAATAGTCTTTGGGAATTGGTTTTTCTTCTTCATTTCTATAGCTATTTAGAAGTTTTCCCAAGAGTTTTTCTTTGTGATTTTATTTTCTAAACTCTTTATTTTCTCACACTTGAGCTATCTATTTATCCTATCTATTAGAATCAATTTTGTGGGAAAATTGGTTTATGGTTGTTGATACCACCAAGAGTTATAACCTTCCATACTTTGTGATATCCCTCTAGTGAGAGGTGATTGTGTTGATATCCCTCTAGTGAGAGGTGATTGTGGAAGTTATATTGGTATCCCTCTTAGTGAAGAGGTGATTGTAGAGTTGTGGCTTTGAGCCTTATCCCTCTTGTGTGAGGTTGATTTTATTTTGGCTAAGTGCCCATCCCTCTAAGTGTAGAGATGATTTGTGTTGTGCCTTGCCTCTTATGTAGAGATTGTATTTGATAGAGAGAGGAGTTGTGTACTCTTGGTTTGTATTACCCAAATCCTCAGTGGAGGTTCCCTGTGTGGGAAGTCCTGTGTGGACGATATAGTGAAAATCCTTCTGTGTGAAGGCGGGGACGTAGAACAGTGGCTCGAACCTCAAAACATATCTTAATGTTTGCATTTGATCCACTACCTCTTAACTCTCTCTCTTTTATTGTGCATTGCATCATATTGTTCATATCATATATATGCTTGGGTTTGTTTGTGTGCTATACTTGTGTTAAACTAAGAGAGCCTCATATAGTATCTGAACTCTTATTCAGAGGAATTAAGAGGAGTTAGTCCAGAGCCCTTCATCAGGAATTTAGCTACACTCTTTGGTTACACTAGGTGTGCTGCAATTAGTTTTTAAATTCCGCATTATTCGTCATTAGATTAGCCATATACTTATTCACCCCCCTCTACGTGTGTCACAATTGGTATCAGAGCCTACGCTCCTGATAATGGGTTTAACCACCTAGGAGTGAGATCTTGGTTGCTAATCTAGATTTGCATTTGCACACTTATTTGTTTACACACACACACACACTCATGGATTACCTTGCCCCTCCCATGTATGATACTTCCAACATTGTTGTTTGGAAAATTAGGATGTCCATGTACCTCAAAACCCTAGGTTTGCATGTTTTTCTTGCCGCTACCAAGAAATTCTATCTTGGTAATAGCAGGCATATAGAGGCCAATGCACAAGCCCTAGAGGCACTTAGGCAAACACTTAGTAAAGAATATTTATCTATGCTTTCTCATTGTGATTCCGCTTTTGCAGTGTGAAATACTTTGACATCTCCCGCGCTACAACCGACTAATCATATGGAGATGGAATCTAGTGGAGATGAGTCCAACCAGCCTTGCTACGTGGTCCAAGGGAATGACTCCCTTAAGGTATATTCAGAATCTCAACTAGATGATAGTGCTAGTTCTTCAGGTGATGATCATATTGATACCGATGCATTAAATGAAGAACTTTCCATTATTTGTGAAAAATTATTAAAAAATATGAAGCTTTGAAAAAGAAAAGTTTTCGAATAAAGAAAATAAGGATTTGGTTCCAAAACTTGATTTGGCTTTGCAAGAGAAGGTTGAGATTTCAAATGAACATGACTCTTTGAAATCCCAACTTGAACTTGCCCTAAATGAAAACAAAATCTTAAAACGTGAAATTGATTGTGATGAAGGTTTGAAGAAAAATGAAGTTCTATCTTCAAAATTTGTTTTTATTTTAAAAGAAATGATTCTTTAAAAAATAAAATTATTTCTATTTCAAAGGAATTAGATTTGATTTCTAATGAAAATATTTCTTTGAAAAATGATTTAGATAATCATATTTGTCATGCTAGTATAGCTTCACCATCTAATGTAATCATAGCATGCTCCACCTCTTCTACTATTATTGAAAATGATATTTGTAATTTAAAGAAGAGTGTTGATTGTTTGGGCTCCACTTTGAGCCAATGTGTCATGAACCACATACGTTTAGAATTCATGTTTCACAAAAAACAAGTTCTACCTATGCATGCACACAAACCATGATATACACATGCTTCCCACATTCACACACATAACACCTTGTATGCTCATGTGTACATTTGTACACATTGTGAACGTAAGGGCCACCTTGTAAAGTTTTGTTATGATAGAGTATATAATGAAAATTTTACAAATAGATTTGTTTGTGTTAGAAAAGGTGCTAACCCCCATGGACCCAATAAGGTATGGGTACCAAAAGTCACTCCTATTTTATTTGATGTAGGTGTAGGCTTTCACATAACGTGAGAGGCATTGGTGCCTTGAAGTGAATGCGTTCCAAGCTAAATGGTAATAATTTTGGATGCATCACTTTCAAGGGGTGTTTGGTGGGAGGACCACCATGATTTGGAGATATAGAGTGTGCCATAATAGTTTTAGTAACGATCTCTAACTCCTTATTATGTTTACATGCATTTATATTATTGATTTTTAGCATGTTTTGATTACTATGTTAAATGTCATGATAATTAGACTTGTGATATACAAGATTAGTATTTGAGATACACCGATGTTTATATGGACTTATATTTTTGTGTTCTCACTTTAGTTTAACTATTGTATATATCATAGATCTAAGACATGTGCATTTATATAATGAGCATATTGGTTTATGTATATATTTTATGCTTCATATTTTGATTACATGTTTAGATGTACTTTTCATTAAAACTTGTGTATACACTTGTACAACTAGTGAGCCGCAATAGATTATTATATGTTTGTACTTGATTGCTCATTTGTACTCATTAGATGTACTAGTATAGCCTAGTTTTGATGATTAATGCATTTCAACTTGTATTCCCAATTTTTGGACAAGTTTCTATGATAATATATTTTAACTTCATGTATATGTTAATTTTGTCAAAACTGTTGAATATACATGTATACCCTTGAGTCATTTGCTTTTCATGCAATATTCTATTATGGACTCAATTGTGTTTGGGATATGTATGTATACTTCTAGTTGAGATAAAACATACATATACCTTGAAGTTGGTATTGTTTTAATGAAAATTAAATTTTGATGATTTTCATGTTTTCGAAAAGAATTTCATATTAGGCCTTATTGCCTATTCCCATGATTATGCTTTCATATCATTCTTGTACACTTACATTACTTGTTGTTTCTCATGACTTTATTTTCATGAGTATTATATGTGCTATAGACTTTGAGTGTTGATGATTGTGTGATTTTCATATTTTCATGGATATATTCTTATTTTTTTCCTTACTTGAAGGATTTCGTACTAGTTTTCTAGTTAATCATAAAACTAGTTGCGTATTTCTTCATTTTGGAAGAGTTTTCAATTATGCTAAACTTATTTTCAAACTTATTTTTGAAAACCCCTTCCATCAAAGGGTAGTTGGATGGGCGACCATGCCTTGTATGCTCAAATTGAAAATCATTTTAACTTGTGCATGATAGGGTGATTTTTATGAGTTATACACTTGATCCTCATTGTGTTTTCAATTGGTATCTCAATTGATATTTTTTTGTATGCTCATTTTTTATATGTATGCTTCAACTTCAAATAGTATCAATTTTGATTGGTATTTAATTTTTCATATATATATATATATATATATATATATATATATATATATATATATATATATATATATATATATGTGATTTGATTGTGCTTACCATATCTCTATATCTTTAAGCACAAATTTTGCTATGCTAAGCTTGATTTAGTCCTTAATGTCAATTATTTTTCAATTGGTATCTTATACAAGTTTATGCATTGTTTTCATTTGTAATTCATAAAGGGGGAAAATTCATGTTTTACCTTTCAATCAATTTTGTTTAAAATTGGTATCTTACACCTACTCTTTATATTAAAAAATGATATTTATCAATTGATATCTTACTTTTCAATTGGTTTCCTTCACTCCTAATGAAAATTATTTTCAATTGGTATATGTTTCATTTTCAATATTGGTATCAAGAATCTTAAATTTATATTATTCTCTATTTGATATCTTTATTGCAAAATGATTTTAGTATTTAACCAAAAGGATTGGTTTATATTCTTCAATTGGTATCATACTTCATTTTATATTGGTATCTTTATTAAAATGAATTGTGTTTAACTAAAAATTTGGTTTTGACTTTCATTTGGTATCAATACTTTACATGATGTTTTCAATTGGTTCTGTTGGTACCTTCAAATTTTGTGTAGTTTCTATTGGTATCAAAATATTTTGATATTTATTACTTATATGCAAGGGAAGCTAAACATCTTATATATATATATATATATATATATATATATATATATATATATATATATATATATATATATATATATATATATAATATATATATATTCATGTTGACTATATTTCATATTGAAGTGATTGACCTTTCTTTGGTATATAGTACACGTGTGTAAAGGGAGCTTCACATCTCCTTTTATACATTGTATATTATGCTTTATGTGGTTAGGGTTTAGTCATCTCTTTTCATATAAATGCATGTATGCAAGGGGGAGTTAACTTTACGTCTTTCCTTTTTATGAATGTATATAGCATGTATACCTTTATTGTTTGATTTATGCAAAAAGGGAGAAAAATATTATTTATGCCTTTTATTGTTTGTACCCCTTTGTTGATGATTGACAAAAAAGGGGGAGATATATTTTGGAGTTTTATATATGCAGGTTTATTTAATTTGTTATCTTTTACAATTGGTATCAAGAGCATCTTTTGATATTCTTATCTAGAGCATTTTTTTTAAGAGCATTTTTTAAAAATTGGTATCAAGAGCATGTTTATTTCATTGGTATCAAAGATCATATTTATTTTATTTCCTTGTTATATGCATATTTATGCATATTTATGTTGAGCATTCACTGCATATCTTTATGTTTATTGCTATGCATGAGTTAAGGGGGAGCTTCTATGAAGCTTAACTTTAATCCAGGCATATATAACTCCATGAGTTTTGTCATTATGAAAAAGGGGGAGATTGTTGGCCCAGAGGCCCTTCACTCTAGCTTTGATGATGATTAACTCATGTAGTTATAGTTTACTAATAATCTTGTGATATTTAGTTTCAGATATTTGATCAAGATATTAGTAAGTGATTAGCTTCAACAAAGATGTTTTGAAGCTTTCACATGTTGATTCAAGAGCTTGAGCGTCAAGATCACATCTAGTACTCGGTTGGAGTCAAGCTCGTTTTGGATCGCGTTTGGATCAAGTCGACTTGAAGAAGGAGTTCTACAAGAAGACCTCGGTATTGTATTTAGTTTAGAATGTTTAGATCATTGTAAAGATTAGATAGTGTTGATATGCTCATGTTCACAATACACACACATGTTTTAAGTTTGTTGGTTTTCGGTTTCGATTTAACCGATATTGGATTTCTAGTCATAAACATAGATATAAATCTTTATATGTATATTAGATTTTATCTATATACAATATGTCTCAAAGTTGTTTCAATATCATGTTTTTATATTTTCATGTGCTTTGGAGAAAACGGTTTTCCATTTCAAAAAATTAAGTTTGGAAAATACCGATTTAGTATTTAAACCAAATTTCAATATCACAAAAACAGTTCAAATTGTTTATAATATGTGTTGAATTTTTGTCACACATATTTGTACTTCAAAGATCTTACAAGAACATATTTTTGTGGAATTTATGTGATTTTATGGGATTTATTTGATAATAAAAAGCCAAGTTTTTACATCCCTTAATAACTGAACCTGGCCTTCTGCCGGTCGACCGGACGGTCGACTGCTGCAGAAGGCGGTCGACCGGCCCGGTCTATCGACGTGCACAAGCGTGCACGCCAGCTTGGGGTGGTGGGCCGGTCGACCGGGCGGTCGACTGTCCAGAGAGCTCTGCTCTCTGGAAATGGCCCCGATTGACTGGCCGGTCGATCGGCAGAGAGTTGCTGCTCTCTGTATCCAGTCCCGGTCGACCGGGCGGTCGACCGACAGAGAGCCATTGCTCTCTGTTTCTAGGTCCCGGTCGACCGGTGGCTTAACGGTCATAAAAATGACCGTTGGCCGGTCGACCGGGCGGTCGACCGGAAGGTCATTTCTGACCTTTGCTGCTGCTAATGGGCAGATTTTGTTTGGGGCTATGAATACCTCACATTTGAGCTGGTTTTCTACAACAATTTTAAGAGCAAAATTTCTCATCTTTAGAAGTGTTTTAACTACAAGTTTTAAAAGAGTTTTTGGGTTTAAAAGATCAATCTTTATTTGTTTTATAGGGTTCAAAAAATTAAAGAAAAATAGAGTCTTTGGGAATTGGTTTTTTTCTTCATCTCTATAGCTATTTATAAGTTTTCCCAAGAGTTTTTCTTTGTGATTTTGTTTTCTAAACTCTTTATTTTCTCACACTTAAGCTATCTATCTATCCTATCTATTAGGATCTATTTTGTCGGAAAATTGGTTTGTGGTTGTTGATACCACCAAGAGTTGTAAACCTTCCATACTTTGTGATATCCCTCTAGTGAGAGGTGATTGTGTTGATATCCCTCTAGTGAGACGTGATTGTGAAAGTTATATTGGTATCCCTCTTAGTGAAGACGTGATTGTAGAGTTGCGGCTTTGAGCCTTATCCCTCTTATGTGAGGTTGATTTTGTTTTGACTAAGTGCCCATCCTCTAAGTGTAGAGGTGATTTATGTTGTGCCTTGCCTCTTGTGTAGAGGTTGTATTTGTTAGAGAGAGAGTTGTGTACTCCCAGTTTGTATTACCCAAATTCTCAGTGGAGGTTCCCTGTGTGGGAAGTCCTGTTTGGACGATATAGTGCAAATCCTTCTGTGTGAAGGCGGGAACGTAGAGCAGTGGCTCGAACCTTGAAACATATCTTGGTGTTTGCATTTGATCCACTATCTCTTAACTCTCTCTCTTATTGTGCATTGCACCATATTGTTCATATCATATATACGCTTGGGTTTGTTTGTGTGCCATACTTGTGTTAAACCAAGAGAGCTTCATATAACACCTCAACTCTTATTCAGAGGAATCAAGAGGAGTTAGTCCATAGCTCTTCACCAAAAATTCGGCTATACTCTTTGGTTATACTAAGTGTGTTACAATTAGTTTTTAAATTCCGTATTATTTGTCTTTAGATTAGTCATACACTTATTCACCCCCTCTAGGTGTATTCATAATATCCTTAAACAAGATAAGGTGAGAAGTTATTACTCTTACTTAACCCGAAAACAATCTCCTCACGCACAAACCCAATCCTAATTAAAACTGAGTAGACGTTTTCCCTAGGGACATCTCGGACTTAATAGGAGATTGACCTGAGGAGGAAGTTGTTAGAGTTTGACTCTTGTCAAATCGGTGTTAAAGGTTGGGGATTGAGAGGTGAAACCTCGAAGAATAGTGGTTTGGCATAATTAGGCCCGTTACTAAGGCATAGATACCTCTCACTGATCTTGTCCCTACCTAGCCTATTAAATTTTTGTCAAATTGCAACAATATACCTCCCGTGGACAGTCTAACCAGTTAGAAGTTGTCTAGGTCTACGGTTTACCCTAACATAAGCTAGATTTTTTTTGTTTATTTATTTATTTTTCTTTGTTTGTTTTTGTCAGTTTGTGTGAAATGGATTGTAAGGATAATTTTTTAAATTTTAATAGTAATTCATATTACACTCCGACGTCTTTTTCAGATAACACCAACCCAGCATTTCATAACTTAAATCAACCAAGTATGCCAGATTGGTCTTATCCGAATAACAATATGCTCTAGTCCCAATATTATGAACAAGACTAGAATAATCATCATCTTCACTCTTCACAAAGTCAGTGAGGATACAATTACCCCAAGTCATATATTGGTCCAAAGGCCTATCACTCTAGTTTTGATGATGATTAATCATATAGTTATAGTTTACTAATGATCTTGTGTTTATATAGTTTCAGTATTAATCAAGATATTAGTAGGTATCTAGCTTCAACAAAAGAGTTTTGGAGCTAATACATGTAGATTTAAGAGCTCGCGCATCAAGATCACATCTAGCACTCGGATGGATTTAAGCTCATTGGATCGTGTTTGGATCGAGTCGACTTGGAGAAGGAGTTCTATAAGAAGATTTCGGTTTGTTTAGATTAAGTTTGTATTTAGATCTTGTGTAAGATAGACTAGTATTGATATGCTCAAGTTCACACACACACAAAAGTTCAATATGTTTGATTTTCGGTTTAACTGATTTTGGATTTCAAGTGCACACATATTGGGTTTTGGATTTTAACCAGTTTTAGTTCTGCTGATTTACTTGACACCCTTTTAGATTTCTTATCATAACTTTTTATTCTTATATTAAAATAACATGCTTTAAATTGCATTTAAAATATAACTTTCAGGGCTGCATTTCTTATTCAATAATCATTTTCTGATTCAAATATTAAAGATGTCAAATATGAAATCACCTAGAGGGGGGGTGAATAGGTGATAGTGCTAATCTAGAAACTAAATGCGCTAAATGCGGAAGCTAAAACAAATTTTGCAACACACTTAATACAACACACAAGTGTAGCCGAATTCCCCGTGAAGGGCTCTGAACTAACTCCTCTTGATTCCCCTAGATATGGGTTGAGGTGCTATATGAAGCTCTTGTGGTTAAGTATAAGTGAGGCACACACACAAATAAGCATATAATATGAATAGGCAATATGAATATATGCAAGGCACAAATGCAAGCAATAAGATATGAATGAATGATGCTATGCACAAATAAAAGAGAAAGAGAGTTAAGAGAAAATGGATCAAACGCAAACACAAGGATATGTTTCGAGGTTCGAGCCCCTAGCTCTACGTCCCCGCCTTCACCGAGAAGGATTTCTAATCCACTATAGGAGTACCGAACTCCTCTCTCAACCTTACAATGCCCCCGAGGCAATACAACCACAATCCACCTCTACCGAAGAGGGATAAGGCCCGTAACAACAACAAACACAATCACCTCTACCGAAGAGGGATCCAATACAATACCACTCCGATCAACCTCTACCAAAGAGGGATTCACAAATATAAGGAGGGTTTACAACTTGGAGGCTCAACAACCTCAAACAATCTCTTTTTCTTCTTTTTCACAAAAACAAGATCCTAATAGAATAGGATAGAAGATATAGCTCAAGTGTGGAAAACAAAGTGTTTTGATCAAAGAAATACTCTTGGGAAAATACCAAATAGATATGGAAATGAAGAACAAGAAACCAATTCCCAAAAACCTATTTTCTTTGAAAATAAAAAAAACACTTAAAACAAATAAGATTGATCTTTTTGGCACTTTAACACTTTTGAAAACTTGTTTTTAAAACCAGAGAATAGGGAAATTTTTGCTCTAGAAAATCTTATTTAAAACCCCCAAGAAATGGGCTATATATCGGCCAAACCAGAAACTAGCCGTTAGGCTGATCTGTCAGCCTGACAGGCCTGCGGTCGGCCGGCCCGGCCGACCGCCAACGGTCAGAAATATGACCGTTGGGGCATCCGGTCGACGGCTCGGCCGACCGCCCAGATACAGAGAGCAAAGCTCTCTGGTCCGGTCGACCGGTCGGTCGGCCGGCCCACTGTGCTGCCAGACGTGCACAGCTCTGTGCACGTCGGTCGACCGCAAGGTCGACAGGCCCTTGGTGCGGTCGACCGTGCGGTCGGCCGACATGGCCGTCAGCCAATTCTGGGTCAGAAACACTTGTTAAAAATATTTTAGAAATTCTTTTATCTCTTGTAAAAAATACCCAAAAATAGTTTTCTCATTTTGCATTGATATATAAACATGTGATAAAAATTTCAACTCAAATATCAAGCATATGAAACTATTTTTGTGTTTTAACATTTTTACCAAAAACCAAAACATGTATTTTATCAAACTTGTATTTTTCAATACATGAATAGGAAAGTCAAAATAAGTTTGTTTAAAAGTTAAGCATGCATGTATAGAATGAAACAACTATACATAAACCAATTAAACTTGTTTTGATCAACTATTCATGAAAACAAATATTGGTTAAACCAAAACCGAAAAACCAATATACAAACATAAAACGTGTGTGTATTGTGCACTTGAGCATATCAACTATTCTAAACTTTACACATGGATCTAAAACACACTAAACTAAAACTAGGATACCTAAGTCTTCTTGACAATCTTCAATCTTCAAGCCGACTCGATCCCAAACATGATCCACCGAGTGTAAAGGTATGATCTTGATGCTCGGGCACGGGAATCACCAAGTGAAGGCTTCCAAACTCCTCTTTTTGAAGCAATCACCAACTAATATCTTATTTAATGATCTGAAACTAAAATCACAAGATTATTAGTAAATATAGCTACATGAGTTAATCATCATCAAAACTAGAGAGGAAGGCCTCCGGCCAACAATCTCCCCCTTTTTGATGATGACAAAACTCATGGAGTTATATATGCATGGATTAAAGTTAAGTTTCAAAGAAGCTCCCCCTTAACTCATGCATAAACAAATAATCATAAATATGCAATGAATATACATGAAACATGAAGCATGCATAGATATGCATAAACAATAAAAAGGCTCTAGATAGACAATGAAATATTCAAAAACAAAACATGCTCTAGATACCAATTAAAATTAAACTAAATTAAACTTAATATATGCAAAACATAAATGTGCATATATAAACTCAAAATCTTTCTCCTCCTTTTTGTCAATCATCAACAAAGGAGTAAACAATCAAAACAAAACAAAATCTTCTCCCCCTTTTTACTACAAAGAAACAATCATCAATAAGGGGTAAAAGCAAAAACAAATCAATAAATTCTTCTCCTCCTTTTTGTTCGAAACAACGAATCAACAAAAGGGTTAATAAAAATAATGTTCTCTCCTTTTTGTCTAAAATAAAACAAAGTCAATAAGGGGTGACAATCAATTAGGATATCAATTAAAAATATGTCAAAGTAGCATCTTGATACCAATTGAAAGTAAACATATATCAATAAATGGTATATGCGATATATATTCATGAAGAGGAAGATGTGAAGCTTCCCTACATAGATACATTACATGAAGGAGGGATGACAAGCCCTAATTCACATAACATACACTATGCAATGCATAAAAGGAGATGTGAAGCTCCCCCTACACATGTGTACCACATAAAGAAGAGATGTCAAGCTCTTCAATACAAGATACACTCATCATGAATCTATATGTAGAAGAGATGTTAAGCTCTCATTGCATATATGCAATATAAATCAAAACTTTTCAACATTTCTTTTAAACAAAATTTTGAATTTTCTCACTAAAACAAATTTGATACCAATTAAAAGTATTATGCTTTTTAAATATATGATACCAAATTGAAAATTTTATTTTCTATTCATAAAGCACAGGAGTGGAAAAGGTAAACCAAATACCAATTGAAATACAAAAACAAATTTTCTCCCCTTTATGAAATACCAACTAAAACAATACGTAGGTTGAAATGAGATACCAATTGAAAAGTAATTGAAAACTAATCAATTGAACAAAATTGAAACTCAAGCTAGCATAAAAACAAACATATATATGTATGAAAAATAGATACCAATCGAAATTGATATTCTTTGAAATGCAAGCATACATATACGAAAATATATGAGTATACAATAAAAGTCAAAATTGATACCAATTGAAAGAATCCAATGATACCAATTGAAATAACAATAATAATCAAGATATAACTCATATAACTACCACCCAACCATGTTCAAGTTTAAAATAATTTTCACTATAAGGCATACATGAGCATGATCTCCCATCCAACCTCCCATGGATGGTAGGGGTTTTCAAAAATAGATTTAAAAAATAAAGTGTGTTTGAAAAACTCTACCAAATGAAGAATATCGCAACTAGTTATAAGAAAAATTTGTAAACTAGTACGAAATCCTTCAAGTAAGGAATAAAACAAACTATTTTTCATGAAACATGAAATCCACATGATAATCAACACTCTAATTCAATTAAGCATAAATATGACTCATGAAAACAAACACATGAGTAAACAATAAATATGAGTGTACAAATACAATGTGAAGACATGATCATGAAAGATGGACAATAAGCTCAATATTCCTTGAAACATGAAAACGTGAAAATCATCAAAACTTATTTAATCTTCAAGGTATATGTATGTCCTATACAAACTAAAGTATACATACATATCCAAACACAACGAGTGCACAAAGATATATGCATGAAGGCACGTGGCTCAAAAGGATGTATATGTATAACAATAATTTGGATAAAATGGACATATACATGAAGTTAAACATAAACATAAAACAAATCCAAAAATAGGAATACAAGTTTAAAATGTATGGATCATCAAAACTAGACTATACTAGCACATCTAATGGGTTCAAATAAGCATTCAAGCTCAAACATATATAGATTTATTTGTGGCCCATTATATGTACAAATATATACCTAGTCTTAATGAAAACTAACATCTAAACATGTAATCAACGCATGAAGCATAAAAACAAGATATAAATCAACATGAAAAACATAAACATGATTATTATGTAAATTCACATGTTATTAAACCTATGATAAACATGATAACTAAACAAATGGTGAGAACACTAAAATAATAGTCCATGTTAAACATGGGTTTCTCAAAAGGGCTATACATGCATGTCAAGGATCAATAAGCATGGCATTATCATAATAATCAACAAACAATAAAACATGCTATAAATAATGAACATGAAAAGCATGCATAAATAAATAAGGAGTAAGAGACCGTTATCAAAACCTATGAGGCAACTTCTCCATGTCTCCAAAACATGGTGGTCTTCCCACCAAACCTCCCTTAAAAGTGATGCATCCAAATAGTTTCTTTTAAGCACGGAACGCATCCACTCCAAGGCATCGCTACTCTCACATCATGTGAGAGCCCACTCCTACATCAAATACAAGAGGGGTGGTCTTTGGTACCCATATCTTTTTGGGTCCATGGGGATTAGTACCTTCTCTAAACCAAACAAATTTATTTGCTAAATTTGAAACATGTATTCTATCATAACAAAATTTAGCAAGGTGGCCCTTACGTCCACAATGTGTACAAGTGTACACATGAGCATACATGTGGTGATGGTGTCCGTGAGGAGCATGTGTATGCCGTGGATGGTGTGCATGAAAAGATGAAATTTGTTTCTTGTGAAACATGGATTCCAAACGTATGTGGCTCTTGGCACAATGGCTCAAAGTGGAGCCCAAACAAATAACCTTCTTCTTAAGCATGGAAATATCATTATCAATCAAAGAAGAAGTGTGACATGCAATAGGTGAAGTGTGTGATACTACCCTAGCATGGCAAACATGTGCATCAATCTTATTTTGCAAAACTTCATTTTTCTTTAAACAAACATTTAAATCATTTGAAATAGAAATTATTTTATTTTTCAAAGCAACATTCTCTTTTAAAACAAAATCAACTTTTGAAGAAAAATTTTCATTTTTCTTCAAAAGAGTTTCACAATCATTTTTATTTTTCAAAAATATATTTTCTTTTAGAGCAAGGTCTAGTTGATATCTCAATGAATCCCTTTCATTATAGACCTCAACCTTCTCTTGCAAAATCTTGTCAAGTCTAGAATGCAAACTTTTATTTTCTTTTTCAATTCCTAGACTTTTTTTTTCAAAACTTTATATTTTTCAATTAATTTTTCACAAACAATGGATAGTTCTTCATTCAAAGCATGGGCATCAACAAATTCATCACATGAAGAACTAGAATCAAAACTATCTAGTTGAGTTTCCGATTGTACCTCAAGGGAGTCATTCTCTTGGATCATGAAGCATTGTGACTCGGATTCTCCACTAGATTCCTCTTCTTGTTGGATCGGCATTTGAAGCTCGGAGGTGGTGGTTGTTGTCAACTTGTTCCATACTGCAAAGGCGGAATCAAGATTAGAAACATGCATAAGATATTCTTTAGGTAGCGTGCTTCTAATGGCCTCAAGGGCTTGTGCATTGGCCCCTATATGCTTGCTATCACTAAGGTGGGATTCCTTGGTAATGGCAAGGTAAACCTTATATCTTAGGGTTTGTAAATAAACAGTCATCCTAATCTTCCAAACAATGATGTTGGAAGGGTCAAACATAGGTGGGGTCATGAAGTCCATGGGTCCAAACTATATGTGTGCAAGCAAACAAAAGTGCAAATGCAAATGGTAGATTAGCAAACAAAGGATCTCACTCCTAGAATGTTAAGCCTAAAGTATCAGGAGCGTAGGCTCTGATGCCAATTGAAATCACCTAGAGGGGGGTGAATAGGTGATAGTGCTAATCTAGAAACTAAATGCGCTAAATGCGGAAGCTAAAACAAATTTTGCAACACACTTAATACAACACACAAGTGTAGTCGAATTCCCCGTGAAGGGCTCTGGACTAACTCCTCTTGATTCCTCTAGATATGGGTTGAGGTGCTATATGAAGCTCTTGTGGTTAAGTATAAGTGAGGCACACACACAAACAAGCATATAATATGAATAGGCAATATGAATATATGCAAGGCACAAATGCAAGCAATAAGATATGAATGAATGATGCTATGCACAAATAAAAGAGAAAGAGAGTTAAGAGAAAATGGATCAAACGCAAACACAAGGATATGTTTCGAGGTTCAAGCCCCTAGCTCTACGTCCCCGCCTTCACCGAGAAGGATTTCTAATCCACTATAGGAGTATCGAACTCCTCTCTCAACCTTACAATGTCATCGAAGCAATACAACCACAATCCACCTTTACCGAAGAGGGATAAGGTCTGTAGCCAACAAAAACACAATCACCTCTACCGAAGAGGGATCCAAAACAATACCACTCCGATCAACCTCTACCAAAGGGGGATTCACAAATATAAGGTGGGTTTATAACTTGGAGGCTCAACAACCTCAAACAATCTCTTTTTCTTCTTTTCCATAAAAACAAGATCCTAATAGAATAGGATAGAAGATATAGCTCAAGTGTGAAAAACAAAGTGTTTTGATCAAAGAAATACTCTTGGGAAAATACCAAATAGATATGGAAATGAAGAACAAGAAACCAATTCCCAAAAACCTATTTTTTTTTAAATAAACAAACACTTAAAACAAATAAGATTGATCTTTTTGGCACTTAAACACTTTTGAAAACTTATTTTTAAAACCAGAGAATAGGGAAATTTTTTGCTCTAGAAAATCTTATTTAAAACCCCTAAGAAATGGGGTATATATAGGCCAAACCAGAAACTAGCCGTTAGGCTGATCTGTCAGCCTGACAGGCCTGCGGTCGGCCGGCCCGGCCGACCGCCAACGGTCAGAAATATGACCGTTGGGGCATCCGGCCGACCGCTCGGCCGACCGCCTAGATACAGAGAGCAAAGCTCTCTGGTCCGGTCGACCGGTCGGTCGGCCGGCCCACTGTGCTGCCAGACGTGCACAGCTCTGTGCACGTCGGTCGACCACAAGGTCGACCGGCCCTTGGTGCGGTCGACCGTGCGGTCGGCCGACCTGATCTGTCAGCCAATTCTGGGTCAGAAACACTTGTTAAAAATATTTTAGAAATTCTTTTATCTCTTGTAAAAAATACCCAAAAATAGTTTTCTCATTTTGCATTGATATATAAACATGTTATAAAAATTTTAACTCAAATATCAAGCATATGAAACTATTTTTGTGTTTTAACATTTTTACCAAAAACCAAAACATGTATTTTATCAAACTTGTATTTTTCAATACATTAATAGGAAGTCAAATAAGTTTGTTTAAAAGTTAAGCATGCATGTATAGAATGAAACAACTATACATAAACCAATTAAACTTTTTTTGATCAACTATTCATGAAAACAAATATTGGTTAAACCAAAACCGAAAAACCAATATCCAAACATAAAACGTGTGTGTATTGTGCACTTGAGCATATCAACTATTCTAAGCTTTACACATGGATCTAAAACACACTAAACTAAAACTAGGATACCTAAGTCTTCTTGACGATCTTCAATCTTCAAGCCGACTCGATCCCAAACATGATCCACCGAGTGCAAAGGTATGATCTTGATGCTCGGGCATGGGAATCACCAAGTGAAGGCTTCCAAACTCCTCTTTTTGAAGCAATCACCAACTAATATCTTGTTTAATGATCTGAAACTAAAATCACAAGATTATTAATAAACATAACTACATGAGTTAATCATCATCAAAACTAGAGAGGAAGGCCTCCGGACCAACAAAATATTGGTTGAAGCCTGTTATTGTTCTGAAAACAGTTTACAGTTTTTGATTTGACACCTTTTTGTATGTTTTTGATAACTTTCTACTCTAAAACGATATTGAGTTGATTTAAGTTTAAGTAGAATGAAGACTTAAAGATTTACAAATTATTCCTATATACTTATTTCTAAATGTCAAAGTTTTAGGCATGAAAACTGCGCTCAAAGTTGACCAACAGTCTGCCAGATTGGCAGAATGGCTAATTTTCTGGAGGCTGATTTTTAACATGTTTTTAAAACGTGTTTTGTTGAATTTTAAGAGTCAATTTATTCCTTTTAAACCTGTTAAAACTATTCTAAATTTGTTTTTCTAAAACCTATATAAAGGGTCATTAAGATGGATTAAAATCACAACAACAATTTCATTGAAAATCAAAATTTTGGGTTTCAAGAGAGTTTTCTGGTGCCATCTTGTCCATTTTCTAAAGAGTTTCAAAAGAGTTTTTGTGCTTCAAATTTCTATCTTTTATTTTATTTTCAAGGGTTAAAAAATCATAGAGTCTTTGGGAAATTGGTTTTTGATCTTTATTTCTATTTCTTTCTAGTTTTTTCTCAAGTATTTTTCTTTGTGAATTTGATTAAAACACCTTGTTTTCTCGCACTTGAGCTATCATCTCTATCCTATCTATTGGATATTATTTTTGTGAGAAAAGTTGTTTGTGGTCTATTGTGATCACCCAATGTTGTAATCTCTTCTTTGCTTTGGCTTTGTGCCTTATCCCTCTTGTGCAGAGGTGATTGTGTTAGAGTTTTGGTTTTGTGTCTTGCCTCTTGTGTAGAGGTGATTGTGTTAGAGAGAGGAGTTGTATACTCCAACTTTATAATTGCAAATTCCTCGGTGGAGGTTCCCTTTGTGGGAGGTTCTGTGTGAATGTAGTGAAAATCTTTCTGTGTGAAGGCGGGGACGTAGTGCAGTGGCTCGAACCTCGAAATATGTCTCGGTGTTTGTGTTTGATCCATTATCTCTAACTCTATATCTTTTACATCTTGCATTGCTTTATATTGTTCATATCTCATACATACTTGATATTGTTTGTGTGCCCATACTTGTGTTGAACCAAGAGAGTTTCATATAGCACCTCAACTCTTATTTAGAGGAATCTAGAGGAGATAGTTAAGAGCCCTTCACGGGAAATTCAGTTATACTCTTTGGTTACACATAGTGTGTTGTAATTAGTTTTTAATTCCGCATCATTTGTCATTACATTAGCTCCTGCACCTATTCACCCCCTCTCTAGGTGTATTTTCAATTGGTATCAGAGCCTATACTCCTGATATTAGGTTTAACCACCTAAGAGTGAGATCTTGGCATGCTAATCTAGATTTACATTTGCACACATATGTTTATACACTTGAATTTCATGGCCCCTCCCATGTATGATGTTGATATTGATATATGAACGTATAGTATGAGTGTACACCTTAAAACCTTAGGATTGCATGTTTACCTTGCCGCTACCAAAAAATCTTATCTTGGTAATAGCAAGCTTATAGAGGCCAATGCACATGCCCTAGTGGCACTTAGAAACATACTTAGCAAAGATTATCTTTTTATAATTTCTCATTCTAATTCTGCTTTTGCAGTATAGAATACATTGACCTCCCGAGTTACAAACGACAATCAATGTGGAGAAAGAATCTAGTGGAGAAGAGTCCGACCAACCTTACTTCATGGTCTAAGTGAATGACTCCCTTGAGGTACATTCGGATACTTAACTAGATAATTGTACTAGTTCTTCTTGTGATGATTATATGGATGCGCATGCCTTAAATGAAGAACCATCTATAGTTTGTGAGAACTTACTTCTCAAATATAAACTTTTAAAAAAGAAAAGCTTAGAATTAAAAGAAGAGAATAAAAACTTATTTTCTAAACTTGAAATAGTTTTGCAAGAGAGGGTTGAGATTTCAAGTGAAAGGGACTCATTGAATCCCAACTTGACTTTGTCTTAAATGAAAACAAATTTTAAAGAATAAAAATGATTGCGATGTTGTTTTGAAGAATAATGAAGATTTGTCTTCAAAACTCGATTATATTTTAAAAGAGAACAATTCTTTAAAAAATAAAATAGCTTTGATTTCAAAAGAATTGGAACTTGTTTCAAATGAAAATAAATCTTTGAAAAATGATTTTTCTTCTCATATTTATCATATTTCTAGTGCTCCATCTACTAGTGATAAACATGTTGCATGCTCTACTTCTTTTTCAATCATTGAGAATGATATTTGTGCTTTGAAGAATAGTGTAGATTGTTTGGGCTCCACTTTGAGCCAATGTGCCATGAACTACACACGATTGGAATCTATGTTTCGAAAGAAACATACTCCATATATCCATGCACACAAACCATCGCATATACATGCTCATCATGCTCACACACATGATTCTATGTATGCTTATGTGTACACTTGTACACATTGTGGACGTGCGGGCCACCTTGCAAGTTTTTGTTATGATAAAATAAATATTTTAAATTTTATAAATAAATTTGTTTGGGTTAGGAAAGGTGCTAACCCCATGGACCTAATAAGGTATGGGTACCAAAGTTCACCCCTATTGTATTTGATATAGGTGTGATTTCATACTTGACGTGAGGGTTTTGGTTCCTTGATGGTGGATGCGTTTGAGCTTGATGGACACTACATTCGATGCATCACCTTCAAGGATGTTTGGTGGAAGGACTACCATGGTTTGATTTGCCCTATTGGTTTGGTATCTCTCTAACTCCTTATTTTGTTTACATGCTCTTATTGATTGATTTTAGCATGTTTTGGCTTTTCATGTTCATTATGTTTAAATGTAATGTTTATTAGACATGTGATATACATATGTAGTATATGAGATACATCCATATTTATATGGACTATTACTTTTGTGTTCTCACTTTAATTTAGCTATTGTGTATATCTTAACTCTAAAACACATGCATTTACTCTAATGATCATGTGTGTTTATGGTTTGCACTTCATATTTTTGATTATATGTTTAGATGAAGTTTTCATTAAAGCTTGTGTATATACTTGTATAAGTAGTGAGCTACACTTGGTTATTATGTGCTTGTACTTTATTACTCATTTGTACTCATTACATATACATGTATAACCTAGTTTTGATGATTCTTTTATTTATACTTGTTTTCCCATTTTTGTACATGTTTTCATAAAAATGTATCTATCTTCATGTATATGTTAATTTTATCTAAAACTATTAGATACACATGTCTATCCTAGAGTCACTTGTTTTTCATGTAAAATTTCTTTTGGGACTCGTTTATATTTCGGATATATATATATACTTTTAGTTTCAACATACATATACCTTGAAGCATATTTTGCTTTTGATAAAAGAAAATTCATATGAGCTTCAATGCCTTATTTTCATGATTTTGTTGATTACATGACTCTTACACTCTACGTTTGATGTTTACTAATGATTATTTTTTCATGTGCATATATGTATTTTTATTGTTATTTGAGTGTCGATGATCGTGTGATTTTCATATTTTCATGGGATACTTATTATTTCATTCCTTGTTTGAAGGATTTCAAGCTAATTTTGAAAACTACTTTAAATTAGTTTATTATTCTTCATGTGGTAGTGATTTTCAAACTATGCTAAAATAATTTCAAATCATTTTTTTTGAAAACCCTACCTTCTATAGATGGTTGGATGGGTGACCATGCCTTGTATATCCTTGTTGAATATCTTTTAAACTTGTGCATGAATAAGGTGGAAGGTATGAGTTATACACATGATCTTTATGTTATCTTATTTTTTTATACTCATATGTATTTCTTATATATGTATGCTTTAAATTTTGATTGGTATTTCTAACATACATATATATATATATATATATATATATATATATATATATATATATATATATATATATATATATATATATATATGACTTGATTATGCTTATTTTATAATATCTTTACATTCTTAAAGCACAAATTATGTTTATGCTAAGCTTGAATTTTATCCTAAATGTTAATTGGTAATCTTTACAAGGTTATGCATTGATTTCAATTGGTATTTCAATTAGTTTTCAATTGGTATTTCAATTGATATTTATTTGGTATCAAAATATACTTCATATTTCACTTTCAATTGGCATCAAAATCTACTATTGATATCTTAAAAAGTTTTTTAGAAGTAGTACCAATATTTTTTTTTGTCAACTACTATTTGATTTCATTGGTATCATATTCATTTTGTTGACTTTAAGATTTTCAAAATTTTGTTTTAAAAGTGGTTTCAAAATTTTTCTATATGTATTGCCTATATGCAAGGGGAGCTTAACATCTCCTCTTTATATAGATTCATGTTGCGTGTACTTTACATATTGATAAGCTTGACTCTCTTCTTTATATAGTATACGTATGTAGGGGGAGCTTAACATCTTCGCTTATACATTATATATTATACTTTATGTGGGTTAGAGTCTAGTTATCCCTTCTTCATGTAATGCATGTATGCAGGGGGAGCTAACTTAACGTCTCTCCTCTTCATGAATGTATATCGCATATACATCTTTATTGTTTGATTGCCTTCACCCCTTTGTTGATGAATTGACAAAAAGGGGAGAAGAATTTTGTGAGTTTATATATGCATGTTTATATATCTATTTATACATATATGTTTTATTTAGTTTATGCATTTCATTGAATATCTATTTGTTTATTAATATGCATGAGTTAAGGGGTAGCTTCTACGAAGCTTAACTTTAATCCATGCATATGTAACTCTATAAGTTTTATCATCAACTAAAAGGAAGAGATTGTTGGCCCAAAGACCCATCACTCTAGTTTTGATGATGATTAACTCATATAGTTATAGTTTACTAATGTTCTTGTGTTTATATAGTTTCAGTTATTAATCAAGATATTAGTAGGTGTCTAGCTTCAACAAAGGAGTTTTGGAGCTAACACATGTAGATTCAAGAGCTCGCGCGTCAAGATCGCATCTAGCTCTCGGATGAGGTCAAGCTCATTGGATCGTGTTTGGATCGAGTCGGCTTGGAGAAGGAGTTCTACAAGAAGACTTTGATTTGTTTAGATTAAGTTTGTATTTAGATCTTGTGTAAGATAGACTAGTATTGATATGCTCAAGTTCATACACACACACACACACACACACACACACCAGTTCAATATGTTTAGTTTTTGGTTTAACTGATTTAGGATTTCAAGTGCACATATATCGGGTTTTGGATTTTAACCAGTTTTAGTTCTGCTGATTTGCTTGACACCCTTTTAGATTTCTTATCATAATATTTTATTCTTATATTCAAATAACATGATTTAATTGCATTTAAAAGATAACGTTCAGGGCTACATTTCTTATTTAATAATCATTTTTGATTCAAATGTTAAAGATGTCAAATATTGGGTTGAAGTTTGTTATTGTTCTGAAAACAGTTTACAGTTTTTGATTTGACACCTATCTGTATTTTATTGATAACTTTTTACTCTGAAACGATATTGAGTTGATTTAAGTTGAAGTAGAATGAAGACTTAAAGATTTACAAATTATTCCTATATTTATTTCTAAATGTCAAAGTTTTAGGCCTGAAAACTGTGCTCAAAGTTGACCAACAGTCTGCCAGATTGGCAGAATTGTTAATTTTCTGGAGGTTGATTTTTAACATATTTTTAAAACGTGTTTTGTTGAATTTTAAGAGTAAATTTATTCCTTTTAAACTTAGTAAAACTATTCTAAATTTGGGTTTCTAAAGCCTATATAAAGGGTTATTAGGATGGATTAAAATCACAACTACAATTTCATTGAAAATCAAAGTTTTGAGTTTCAAGAGAAAAAGTTTTCTAGTGCTATCTTGTCCATTTTCTAAATAGTTTCAAAAGAGTTTTTGTGCTTCAAATTTTTATCTTTTATTTTGTTTTCAAGGGTTGAAATAATCATATAGTCTTTGGAAAATTGATTTTTGATCTTTATTTCTATTTCTATCTAGTATTTTTCTCAAGTATTTTTTTTGTGATTTTGATTTCCAAACACCTTATTTTCTCACACTTGAGCTATCATCTCTATCTTATCTATAGGATTTCATTTTTTTAGAAAAGTTGTTTGTGGTCTATTGTGATCTCCAAGTGTTGTAATCTCTTCTTTACTTTGGCTTTGTGTCTTGTCCTTCCTGTGTAGAGGTGATTGTGTTGGAGTTCTGGTTTTGTACCTTGCCTCTTGTGTAGAGGTGGTTGTGTTGGAGAGAGGAGTTGTGTACTCCAACTTTGTAACTGCAAATTCCTCGGTGGAGGTTCCCTTTGTGGGATGTCCTGTGTGGACATAGTGGAAATCCTTCTGTGTGAAGGCGGGGACGTAGATCAATGGCCCGAACCTCAAAACATATCTTGGTGTTTACGTTTAATCCACTATCTATAACTCTATCTCTCTTATATCTTACATTACTTTATATTGTTCATACCTCATACATACTTGATATTGTTTGTGTGCCCATACTTGTGTTGAACCAAGAGAGCTCATATAGCACCTCAACTCTTATTTAGAGGAATTTAGAGGAAATAGTACAGAGCCCTTCACGGGAAATTCAACTACACTCTTTGGTTAAACATAGTATGCTGTAATTAGTTTTTAATTCTACATCATTTGTCATTAGATTAGCTACTACACCTCTAGGTGTATTTTCATCTTATAGTCAACCACCTTACCAACATACCTCTTTTCTAAAACAACCATTAGAGGAAAAATATGATTTCGAAAGAAGATGGAAGCCTTGAATGAAAAAATTCAAGAATCCTTGCATGAGTCCGAGTGACAAGTTCAAAATATGAAGGACTCTCAATCCCATCAAAAATTTCAAATTCAAGATCCTTACGCTATTTTTCAAGTCTCACAACAAGAAGAAGAACCTATTGACTTAGTAAAGAGTATAAAATCCTTAATTCAGTCTCAAAATGATTATATCCAGCCACAAAATAATTTTTTTAGTAGGTTAGAAGCATAAATTGGTCATTTGGTCAATACAATTAATGTTGAGAATGAGGAAACTCTCTCTACCCAATTTTGACCATTCTTGATTCCCATAACCATATTGATAGGAACCAAGAATCATGGCGTCTTAGAGACTTAACTAAGATTCAATTTCACCACAATATATTGAACTTAATCAATCCCAAACATGGAACAGATTGTCAAGTTTTCATTTCAAGAAAATTGAACTTGAATATGAATGTGACCCAATTCCCAACTTTGTGTTTCAATTTCAATTTTTGAATCTATGTTGACTCCAGTTTCCTTACCCGATTTGAATCTGAGGCAACATTGATTTTTGTACCTATAGAGCTTGAAATTGAACCACCGATTTTCGAGAGTCATATTCCATTGATGGGGAAAGAATGTGAATTTCAATTCTTTGATTTGGATCTAACTTTTAAACCTAAACTGACTTTTACCTAAACTTGATTTAAGTCATATTTCTGAGTCAGTATTGGCTACCGAACATTTTACTTTAAGCCTAAGTCAACCATTGCACCAAGTCACATCTTTTGTTGGACCAAGGTATAGACCATAATGACTCTGAAATGATATTCCAAGATTAATCATATAAAGGGGATAATTTTCATGTGAGGATCTTGCATGATCCTAATCAACTAGGGGATGATAAAATTATAAATAGGAAAGAGGTCATCAAAAGTGGGTTCTTTGAAAATCCATATATTTAGACATTCCATCAAGTCACATTCTTTTGTTGGACCAAGGCATAAACCATAATGACTCCGAGGTAATATTTCAAGATTGGTCATATAAAAGAGAATTTTCATGTTAGGATCTTGCATGGCTCTAATCAACTAGGGGATAATAAAACTGTAAATAGGAAAGTGGTCATCTGTTGGCCCAAAGGCCCATCACTCTAGTTTTGATGATGATTAACTCATATAGTTATAGTACTAATAATCTTTTGTTTATATAGTTTCAGATTTTCTATTAAGATCTTAGTAGGTGCTTAGCTTCAACAAAGGAGTTTTGGAGCTAACATATGTAGATTTAAGAGGTCGCGCGTCAAGATCGCATCTAGCACTCGGATGGAGTCAAGCTCATTGGATCGTGTTTGGATCGAGTCGGCTTGGAGAAAGAGTTCTACAAGAAAACTTCAGTTTGTTTATTTTTAATTTGTGTTTAGATCTTGTGTAAGATAGACTGGTGTTGATAAGCTCAAGCTCACACACACACACACAAACACAAGTTCAATACGTTTGGTTTTCGGTTTAACCAGTTTTGAATTTCAAGTACACGTATATATAGTTTTCATGAATAGATAAAATCAAAACTAGTTTACCTAGTTTAATGTATATTGGATTTTATGTATATACATCTATGCTTCATATGTTTAGAAAAACTTATCTTGATGATTCTATTTCATGTGTTTAGAGTTTTGTAATCAACAAAAGTTTTTTTAGATTTAATATCAAAAATATAGATATATCTTTTATATGCGCATTGGATTCTATCCATACACTCTATGCTTCAAAAGAGCTTAAATATCTTATTTTTATATTTATACATGTTTGAGAAAAATCGGTTTCCATTTCAAATAGTTTTTGAAAATACCGATTTTGTGATAAAACTTAATTTCTATATCACAAAAATAGTTCAAATAGATTGTAATATGTGTTGATTTCTGGTCACACATATTTGTTCTTCAAACATTTATAAGAACTTACTTTTTTGGAATGTATGAGATTTTATGGGAATTTATAGGTGTTAAAAAGACCAAGTTTCAAACTCTATAAACCCTAGCTTGAGCTTGTTGGCGGTCGACCAATCGGTCGACTGATGTTCACAAGGATGTGCAAAAGGTCTTGCCTATAAGGCCGGTCAACCGGGCGGTCGATCGACTATAACTACCCAACTCTCGGGTAGTGCCCATCGACTGGGCAGTCGACGACAAGGCTGAGTGCCTTTAGGCTCGGTCGACCGGGCGGTTGATCGGTAGGCGAGTTTTCCTGGGGTGGTCGACCGGGCGGTCGATCGGTGGCTTAACGGTCAGAAATTTGATCATTGGACGGTCGACCGGCCGGTCGACCTTTAGGTCTAAATTAACCTTTTCTGGACCCCCAACGGCTATATTCTTGAGAGCCTATAAATAGAGATTTTTTTGAGCTGTTTTAACCAAGATTTTCAAAAGCTAGTCTTTCCATCTTTTCAAGGGTTTTGTAGCAAGTTTAAAAGAAGTTTTTGAGCCTAAAATCTTTATCTTTTATTTGTTTTTCAAAGTGTTGAAAAAATCAAAGAAAAGGAAGTCTTTGGGAAATTAGTTTTGATCTTTATTTTTATATCTATCTAATGTTTTCCTAAGTGTTTTTCATTGTTATTCTCTTTTCTAAACACCTTGTTTTCTCACACTTGAGCTATCATCTCTAATCCTATCTACAGAATCTTGTTTTGTGAGGAATATTGTTTGTGGTCTATGGTGATCACCAAGTGTAGTTTGTGTTCATGGATCACCAAGATTGTAAATTTTCTTTCATTTAGCTTAGTGCCCACTTCTGGTGTAGAGGTTTGTGTTTGAGAGAGTGGAGTTGTGTACTCTCGGTGTTGTGTTGTAATTCCTCAGTGAAGTTCCCTTTGTAGAAGGTTCTGTTTAGACATAGTGAAAATCCTTCTGTGTGAAGGTGGAGACGTAGAGCAGTGGCTCGCATCTTAAAACATATCTTGTTGTTTGCATTTGATCCACTATCTCTCAACTCTATCTCTCTTGTATCTTACATTGTTTTATATAGCACATATTCATATGCTAGATATAGTTTGTATGTGTCCACACGTGTTGAACCAAGAGAGCTTCATATAACACCTCAACTCTTAATTTAGAGGAATCGCGAGGATTAGTTCCAGAGCCCTTCATGGATAATTTGAGCTCACTTTTGGTTACGCATAGTGTGTTGCAATTGAATTTTAATTTTCACATCATTTGTCCTAGATTAGCAAGTACACCTATTCATCCCCTCTAGGTGTATTTCAATTGGTGTCAGAGCATGGTGCTCTTGATTTGGGTCTAACAATCTTGAGTGAAAGATCCTACTTTTAGCTAATTACAATATTTGTTTACACATACATATGGATTTCATGACACCTCTCATGTTTTATATTCTTAACATCTATACTTGAAAAGTTAAGATGTCAATATACCTCAAAGTTCGGGGAGTTCATGTTTATTTTGCCACCATTAAAGATTCTTATTTATTAAATGGAAAAAATATTTAGGCTAATGCAAAAGCCCTTTATACTTTAGAAAGTACCCTAAATGATGAATATTTATCTAAGATTGCTAACTTTGATTCGGCTTTTATAATATGGAACACTATTTGCTCTCTTAGGGAACAAAGGCCAAATGAAAAAGAGGCTGACTCAGATGATGGAAGTGATGCTTCTTATTTGTGCTACATGGTCCAAGGGGATGACCCTCCTTGAGGTAAATTCCGAATCCGAGCTTGATGAGGATATTGACATATCATATGATGAGTTTGCTTTATTTTGTCAACAACTTCTTAAAAAGTTGAATTGTTAAAAAAAATAAAAATTTGAAAAATAAAAATGATTTGGTTTCCAAAAGAGAAGGATTCATTTAAAAATAAAATTTGAAATTATTTTAAAAGAAAATGAAGCTTTGAAAAACCAAGTTATTTGGATTGAAAAAGAAAAGGAGATTGCTTTAAAGGAAAATAACTCTTTGAAAAAGAAAAGTATTTAAAAGAAAAGGAAATATGTCTAAAAGGAATAAGGACTTTGTTTGTTATGTTTCTTCTTCCAAAAGTAATAATGATATTTGCATTATGAAGTAGAACATTGATTGTTTGGGCTCCACTTTACGCAAATGTGCATTTAACCATAATAAATTGGAATCCATGTTTCGCAAGAAACAAATTTCACATACTCATGCACATACACTACGACATACATATGCACATCACGATCACACTCACGCCTCTTATATGTATGCTAAAGTGTACAAACGTACATATTGTTGCCGCAAAGGACATTTTGCAATTTGATAGACTAAATTCTTTAAATTTTGCAAATAATAATGTTTGGGTTCCCAATATTTCTAACCCTCATGGATCCAAAAAGATATATGTATCAAAATCCCCATCTCTTATGTTTGATGTAGGTGTGGGCTCTCACTTGACGTGAGAATATTGATGCCTTGATAGTGAATGCGATCCAAACGTAAAGATCATATTTTTGGATGCATCACTTTCAAGGGATGGTTTGGTGGGAGGACCACTATGGTTTGGAGACCTAGAGATTGGTTCACTAGTTTTGATAACAATTTCTAACTCCCATTTTTGTTTATATGCTTTCATATAAATGTTTTTAGCATGTTGTGGTTTTAATGCTCATTATGTTAAATGCAATAATTTTAGACATGTGATATATAAAAATAGTCTTTGAGGTATACCAATGTTCATATAGATTCATATTTTGTATTCTCACTAGTGTTTAACTACTATGTATATACTAGCTCTAAAATAGGTGCATTTAGCCAATGATCATGTTTGTCATGCACTTCATGTGGTGATTACTTGTTTAGATGTAATTTTCGTTAAAATTTGTGTTTATACTTGTACAAGTAGTGAGCTATGCTTTATTATTATATGTTTGTGCTTCATTGCTCATTTGTACTCATTACATGTACATGTAACCTAGTTTTGATGATTCTTTCATTTATACTTATTTTTCCTATTTTTTTTTACATGTTTAGCTTCATGTATATGTTATTTTTGTCTAGAACTAATAGATATACATATATATCCTAGAGCCACTTGCCTTTATGCAATATACTTTTGTGAACTAGTCTATATTTGGATATGTATGTATACTTTATAATAGCAAAACATACATATACCTTGAAGTTTGTTTTGTTTTAATGAAAATTGAATTTTTATTTTTTCATGTTTATAAAAGATTTTTTATGAGCTTCATTGCTTATCTCCATGATTATACTTATTACATGACTCTTACACTCTATGTTTGGTGTTTACTCATGATTTTTTGTTTTATGAGCATCTATGTGCTTTATTGATATTTGAGTATCGGTGATCATGTGATTTTCATATTTTCATGAGATACTTATTGTTTTATTCCTTACTTGAAGTATTTCAAACTAATTTTGAAAAATACTTTAAATTAGTCATATTTTTCATGTGGTAGTGATTTTTAAACTATGCTAAAATATTTTCAAATTTTATTTTTGAGAACACCTACATTCCTTGATTGGGCGACCATGCCTTGTGTGTCTTACTGAATATCCTTTTAATCATGTGCATGATAAGGGTGGTAGATATGAGCTATACACATAATTTTTATGATAATTGATTTTTGTATACTCATACTTGTTTTTTATATATGTATGCTTTAAAATTCAAGTGGTATTTTTATTTTCATAATACATATATATGATTTAGATTGTGCTTATTTTACTATGCCACGTATTTTTTTAAGTACAAATTATGTTTATGCTAAGCTTTACTTAATTATAAATGGTAATTGGTATCCTTACAAGCTTATGTATTGACTTCAATTGATATTTGTTTGGTATCAAAATATATTTTCAGGTTTTACCTTCTATTTCATACTTTACCTTACAATTGGTATCAAAAACTTACAATAAATTACAATTGGTACCAAAAATTTACTATAGATATCAAAATTTATTTTGTTGACTTCTAGAAAGTTCAAAATTTGTTTTAAAAGTGATTTCAAAATTTTCTTAAATTTTTTTTGATATGTATTGCCTATATGCAAGGGGAGCTTAACATCTTCTCTATATACAGATTCATGTTTAGTGTATCTCACATTGAGGAGTTTGGCCTCTCTTCTTTATGTGGTACACGTGTGTAGGGGGAGCTTAACATCTCCGCTTATACATTGTGTATTATGCTTTATGTGGGTTATGGCCTAGTCATCCCTTCTTCATGTAATGCATGTATACAGAGGGAGCTAACTTAATGACTTTCCCCTTCATGAATATATATCACATATATATCTTCATTGTTTGATTGTCTTTACCCCCTTTGTTGATGAATTGACAAAAAAAGGGAGAAAAATTTAGCGAGTTTATATGTGTATGCTTAATATTGGTATTATATATATATGTTTTATTTTATTTATGTGCTTTTATTGAATATCCTTATTGTTCATGTTATGCATGAATTAAGGGGGAGCATCTATGAAGCTTATCTTTAATCCATACATATATACCTCCATGAGTTTTGTCATCATCAAAAAGAAAGAGATTGTTCGCCTAAAGGCCCATCACTCTAGTTTTGATGATGATTAACTCATGTAGTTATTGCACTAATGATCTTGTGTTTATATAGTTTCAGATTTTTTATCAAGATCTTAGTAGGTGCTTAGCTTCAACAAAGAAGTTTTGGAGCTAACACATATAGATTCAAGAGCTCACACGTCAAGATCGCATCAAGCACTCAGATGGAGTCAAGCTCGTTGGATCGTGTTTGGATCGAGTCAGCTTGGCGAAGGAGTTTTACAAGAAGATTTCAGTTTATTTAGTTTCAGTTTGTGTTTTGATCTTGTGTAAAATAGACTAGTATTGATAAGCTCATGTTTACACACACAAAAGTTCAATACGTTTGGTTTTCAGTTTAACTGGTTTTAGATTTCTAGTACATATATATATGATTTTTATGAATAGATAGAATCAAAACAAGTTTACCTGGTTTAATGTATATTGAATTTCATGTATATATATTTATGCTTCATATATTTCGAAAAACTTATCTTGATGATTCTATTTCATGTGTTTAGAGTTTGTAATCAACAAAACTTATTTTGGATTTAATGTAAAAAATATAGATATATCTTTTATATGTTTATTGGATTCTATCCAGACACTATATGCTTCAAAAGTGCTTAAATATCTTGTTTTTGTATTTATACAAGTTTGAGAAAATCGGATTTCCATTTCAAAGTTTGGTTTTTAAAAATACCGATTTTGTGTTAAAGCTTAATTTCTATATCACAAAAATAGTTCAAATG